>OY757192.1:1652096-1829596 GCA_963583895.1 Melanophora roralis | reverse complement strand
GATGTTGGCAGAAAATTAAGCAACAAAGTACAAATAATACAAAAAAATTTATGGTTTGTTAAAGAAAGCAGCAAATTAAAAAAAAAAAACATTATCCTAAGCGTAACGCAGTTTTTCTTAAATATCTAGGAACAAAGTTGTCTCCCTTATTCGAAACAAGATTTGTGGATTGTCATAATCCAATTTTACAGTTCGAAGCAAAAATAAAGCGCATAGTATAGGCATTGGAAAAGTGTCCAGAGTGGAAAGATAGGGATCCATCTTCAAAAGCCTCATTTTTAAGAACTTCCCTCAGCACTTTCGAATTTATTTACGGATTACATATTTTTAATAATAAACTTACTGTCACACAGCCGCTTAGTTTAATTCTACAAAAGCAGGGTATAGATTAATAAAAAGGTCATCTCCTTTATAAAAATCCTAATAATGTATCTTGAGACTAAAAGGAATGGAGCACAAACATATTTTAAAGCTATTCCTTAAGAAATATAAAAATGAAATAAAATATTGTAAAAATATTTGCGTTGGTATAGAAACTTTAGTTTAAAAGTCTGTATTTGAAAGAAAAAAATCATTTTAAAGATTTAAAAATATACAACCGCATCGAGGGATGCATATCCTTAATTGAGTCTGTTTTACAAGACTTAAAAACACGTTTCTCAAAGTACGTCCTTTATTAGCTAACCATCCCTCATAAAATTACTATATTTACTGATTTAGAAATTTTAATTCCATAACTTGCAGATTAATTAAAATTTAAAAAAAATGATCAAAAACCTGCTTATATCGAAAAATTGAAAATTTATAAAGACCGCCCAGAACACATAATATATGTTTTTGCAATGTGTGACCTAAATATTTATCCAAGTTTGCGACGAATATTCATAATTTATCTTGCAATGCCGGTCAATAATGCCTCGGCTAAAAAAGTAATAAAACATGGCTAAGAACAACCATGACAGAGAACAGGCCTTGCATACATCTAATCAAATTTAAATTGACGCAAATGTCGTGCTTAATAAATTTGCTTTAACAGGAAACCTAAACTAATAATTTTCATTTATGTAGTTTTAACCACTAAAAAATTAATTAATCTTTTTTGTTGAGTTTTTGTTTTAATAAACCGCTAAAAGCTAGTTTTTCAATTGTGTATTTCATTTGCGATGGAAATGGAAATTTCCGTGTTTGCCTTAAACGTATGAAATGCGCACTTTTTAAAACTTCTTATTTGAACTGGGTACTTGTGTATTTGGCTAAAACACAAATGTGCTAAATAATCTGACTTAATCAAAACTGCTGGGCAGTGAGGAACGAGTTATTAGCTCAAGCCAGATTATAATTATAATAACTCAGAGAGTAATTAAAAATATGTTTAGTTTGGGGAAAAGAAAAAAACAGGATATTCTTTTCTTAACCACAGGTTTATTAAGAGGATAAATATTTACCTAAAGAGTGTAAGAGATATGTACATGTTTAATCAAAAATAGCCAAGGTTGCCCCCACTGATCCTAAGTAGAAAGCTACATAAGTGTTTAGGTTTGAAAATTCATCTATTGTATGTATGTATGTATGTATATTAGTTTGTATTTTATAGCTGGCCACACCAGTGGATCGATTTTTTTGAAATTATTACAGGGAGTTACTTCAAGTCTGGAAGGAACAATAGGCTACTTTTTTTGCCACGCCCACAATACGCCCATTCGTGTGGGAAAGTCAGGTTATGAATTGCCTAACAAAATTACCTAAAGCCATATTGATCAAACGCGTAGAGCTAAATACATGAAATTTATAACGCGTGTTAAGCTTTACATGTTTGTTTAAATACACATGAGTTTTTAAAAATTGGCCGTAAAGGGATAAAAAGAGGACAAAGAGGGAAAAAAACTGTCACCTACTATCTTTTGATGTATATAAGATAGAAACAATATTTAAAAAGTTTTGCGTTTTCCTTAAGAAATAAACAGACAGGTATCTGGAGTTTTTTTTAATTTTGGTCCGAAAAGGCGAAAAAAGGGGTTAAAATTATATCTTGGTAATTTTTGGTACTTTTTGTTTCTTTTAAACCAATAAAGATAGAAAAATTTTTCAAATTGCGTTCTATAGGTCCTACAAAAAATGATTACCTTTTTCGTACTTTTTTTTTTTAATTTTGTGACCAAAGGGGGGAAAATTGGTTAAAAATATATTTTGATTTTTTTATGCGTTTTTTTGTAACTTTTAAACTTATAAAGATAGGAACATTATTTAAATTAAGTGTGACAGGCCTAAAAAATATGAGTACGTTTTTAGATACTTTTTTAATTATTAGACCATAAGAGGAAGAACGGGGTCAAAAGTATGTTTTAGTACTTTTTGTAACTTTAAAATCAATTAGGATAGAAACATAATTAAATTCTTCTTCCAGACCGATTTTTGGAAATTAGTTCGCACATAGACGGCTTCTAAAGTTAAAGTTTTGAAGGTAAAAAAGTGGGCGGTGCCATGCCTATAAAAATTAAACTTTTTATGCTGGTACTTTTATTGCACTGATTTTTTAAAATAGACCGATAATGTTTATTTTTGGTACAAAAATGGGTGGCATGAAGATAGACAAACGTGCAAAATTATGTGAAGATAAGGCCATATTTGAGTCAGTTATAGCCCTAGAACGTTTAATTCGGGAGGACATTTTTATGGCAGCTCTGTCGAAAAATTAACTAATCATCACCATAAACAACATTCCTTTTTCCTATGCCAAAAAAACTTATCTGTTCCAAATTTCATCGAAATATCTGCAAAAATGTGGTCTCTACTTTGTTCACAAGAATACATTAACTCCGAGCCGTTCGGATAATTTGACATGTTTTAATCGACTCAGGAAGTGATTCTGTGTCGATCGATATAATTGGAGGTGGGTCTCAGACCTTTTTCTTGGTGAGGTGCAAATATTTGCACAAAAGCATAATAAAATTTGGGTATAACAATATAAGAGAAGTTTGAACTTCTCTTGAAAAATATTTGAAATGTGATCCCAATGGAGATAGAAACATAATTTATATTACATTCGCCAGGTCACCAAAATATGTTAACAAGTTTTTGGCACATTTTTTAAATTTTGGCACTAAAGGGCACTAAAGGGCTAGAATTATATTTTGGTACTTTTGACAAGTTTTTAAAAGAATTTTTGCTAAATAAAGTTTTTTCAATATCTCCAAAACTATAAACCTGGAAAATTCCCAATTTTTATATGTTAACTTAATAGTAGGACTGACTTATAATTTGTTGCAACTTATGTGGAGCAACCAGTAAATTAAAAAAAAATATATATAAATGCTTTTTTTTACATATTTTGGTAGTTTTACTATGATTGGGGTAGCGAAGCACACCGGGGCTTAGCTAGTTATTAATAAAGGTAACATAGTTTCTATAAATTACAATAGTATGTATATCAATTTACGAACTGGGTATAAATAAATATAAGTTCAAACTTGGGTTTGAACATAAATTATTTATTATATTTAGAAAATAAGAAAGAAATAAAAGTATACATGCAGAGTTGAATCGCCTAAAGCTCTCCCCATTTACATACTTTAGTGACGTTTATTTTCTGTATGTTGATATAGAATATAACTGCAAAGCAGACCACTGCTCCAGATAACGATTTATAACATTTTCTAGTAACAGGATTGTACAACAAACGTAATTTAATCAGGCGATGGCAAAAATTTAACAAGAACGAGTGCTATATTCGGCTGTGCAAAATCTTATATACCCTGAACATTGGTATTTTTACATGCCCAGCCATCTGATCCAGCCGAGTTATTTTGTACTGCAAATATTATATGTAAATTTAAGCATATATACGTACATACATGTCTACATACATATGTTTGTGTAAATACATATACATATATGTACCTACATACGTCCATATGACAATAGCTACCTTCGTACAAGCACGTAAGAAACTTCGCAATTTTTTTTTGTGCCTATCCATATTTATGTTTAACAGCGTTGCCAGTTTTCATTTGTCACATCTTATTCAAATACCGATAATCCCAGGAATATATCTGATAGTTTCACACCAATACCTGGTCCGCAGTACTTAAATTAACTCCGGAAAGTTGATTTCAATAGACGCACATGGCTATATCAACTTACATATCCTAAAGGATCCAGAAATATGTATATACTTTATGGGGACGCATATGGATTAAAAAAAAATTACAAATGGAAAGACAAAATGATATATACTCATATTACTTATGTGAAGGGTATAAAAACCACATTTGAATGTTTATCAGCTGAATATTAAAATGTTTTAATATTTTGGGAAATAAATATTTACATCCTCACATTAGGAAAAAACAAGTGAGAGTGCTATATTCGTCTGTGCCGAATCTTATATACCCTTCACATTGGTCTTTCGATATCTCTAATTTTAAATAGGGGTCGGTGTCATACTTAAACGCTCTGCGAGGAATTTTTTAAATTTTGTATGGCGACCCCCTTAGGGGGAGGGATTAGCGGTAAGTATATTCTAGGAATATGTTTGAGAGGGGAAACTAATGGGGGTCGGTCGTGCACTTTAATTCTCTAAGCCGGAGTCTGGAGAGTTTGTGGATTTTTTTATATCATTTTTATAAATTTTGTTTGGGCACCCTCTTAGGGCGTGGATATAGGAGGTGTAGATTAAAACAATTTCTTATTTAAGTTTTGGTTTAATCCAAAGGTGCAAAAATGACTTGCACTCTTCGTCTGTGTTTTTATTATTACCTTTTAATTATAAATTATTCTAGCTTATATACTACTTATGAGAATTTAGCTTAACCTAATAATAATACATGTTTGTGTGTATTTTAAGTAGGTTCGTTGGAAACAAATGGGTTTCAAGTAACATTTCAAAAGTAAGCATAATTGCATTTAGTGTGACATACGATATTTGGATGTCAGTCACTTAAAGTAATAAGTTCGTTATTAACAAAATAATGCAATCATGCTACAAAGGTTAGTACGTTCTAGGAATATCCTCGGGAGAAAAACTAATGGGGATCGGTCGTACACTTTATTGCTCCAAGGCCGACAACCCTGTTAGGGCGTGGAGATAGGGGGTCAGTACGTTTTAGGAATATGTTTGAGAGAAGAAACTAATACGGACCGGTCGTACACTTTATTGCTGTATGGCCGACTCCGAAGAAGTTGTGGTCATTTTTAGGGCGTGGAGATAGGGAGTCAAAACCAATTGGGATCGTTCTAACACATTATTGCTTTAAGGCCAACTCTAATGAAGTTGTGGGCATTTTACATAATTTTTGTAAATTTTGTATGGCAACCCTCTAAGGGCGTGAAGATAGGAGGTTAGTATGTTTGGGGGAAGAAATTCATGCGGGTTGGTCGTACACTTTATTGCTTTAAGGTCGACTCTAAAGAATCTGCAGGCATTTTCATATCATTTTTGTAAATCTTGTATGGCAACCCCTTATGGCGTGGAGATAGGGGATTAGTATGATCTAGGAATATGCTTGGGAGAAGAAACTAATAGGGGTCGGCCTTACACTTTATTGCTCTTAGTCCACCTCTAAAGAGGTTGTGTGAATTTAAGCTCATTTTTGTAAATTTTGTATGGCAACTCCCTTAAGGCGCAAAGATAGGAGTTAGTATGTTTTAGGAATATATTTGGGAGAAAAAATAATGCTCTAAGGTCGCACATAGGGGTATTTTGCCATTCTAGCCGGACATTACTTTTTATTTTTTACAATAAAGCTTCTTAAAAATTACTGAGTGCTCCTAGATTGATGAAACTTGGCAGAAACATGTATTGTAGCCATAGGCATTTAGAAATAAAAAATAATAAAAATCGAACCAAGGGGGAAAAGTTCCCCTTAGAAAAACTAATACCACCTCTGAAAAAATTAAATTTTTTAAAGTTTTCAATACTATTGTTATGCAAATGCAACTTTAAATGTAAGCAAAATCTAAAAAAAATCTACACTTGGACAGTGTCGTCCTCTTCCCTTTCGTGGGCGGCGGCATAAAGTAAAATTTGCAAAAATAATGTTTATAATAAAAATAACGGAAAACTTACGCCCAAATACTATAAAAGTAAAACTTTGAAGCTTTTATGGGTAGGGGTAGAAATGCCCCCAAACCCCACCCCCCGAAACGGCCCTGTACAAATTTTTTTTTTTTATATTTTGCTAATTTTCACAAAAAATTTATTTTTAAGCTTCTTTGTCGCTTTTTTTTGTAATTTAATGTATTAAATTTATCTAAAAATATGTAATTTATATATAACAATAACTTGTTTACAGAAGTAACAATTAATTTAAAGTATAAAAACAAAAACTAATTTATTAAGAAAAATATCCTTTTCCACTAAGAACAGAAGTGCTACTGTTCTTCTTCTTCTGTTTCTTTAAAGACCTCTTCTGAATCTGAATCCCTTTCAAAATCAAGTACAGGGGAAGCATTAAAGAAACTGCTTCTTTCGTAAAGGGCAATGACTTCTTTTTTGGAGTTTGTCTTTTGCTAGTCATAAGTGGGACAGAACTCAGCAAAAGTCTATTAATAATATCTACGTTACACTGAACTCTTAAAAACTTTCTTGCAAAATTCTGCCTGTAAATCCGAAAATGTTTTCCGATAACAGCTCAACAGAAAATTAATCCATGTGTTAAAATCTTGTGCATTGTATATAAAAAAAATTTTTTAAGACTGTATAAGCACGGTTTCGTCGCTGACATGTCGCCATCTCCTTGACAATTTGAAAGTTCACACAATTTTCCATCTAAAAATCGTAATTTCTCCTCAACAGATTTATCTTTTAATTCATGTACTATTTGTAATAACTCTAATCTTGAATAAACTTTTTCCATTTTACTCTCGTAGTTTTAAATGAAAACAATTTTGTGCAATAACCACAATATATATACACTAAAAAAGTAAGTACTTGAATCACAGATTTGTTTCTCTTTAAACAATAATTTTTTTTAAACAATTTTAAAAGGTTTTGAAGACAGGTACATTTATTTTGTTGCATAAAATAGCGTTATTAAGAAAACTGTCGCACAGGTATACATTACCAGTTTAGGGGCGGGTAAAACCTGCTGCCTCGCACAATCCTTTTTATACATGCAATGTCAGTGTAAAACCCAATTTAACCTGTTAAAAATTAATTTCAATTTGCTGTTATAATTTAAATAAAAACATTGAAAAACAATTAATTATGAAAACGTTTTATGACCCACAAAAAAGTTTCTTACTCATATGTAAACACACAAAATGAGATAAAGCAGAAAAAGTGAAGTTTTCAAAAAACCGCAAAAAAAAAAATGGCGCAAAATGCGTAATGTTTTTTTCTTTCGTCTGAAAGTAGAGGTTTCAGGTTTTATTGTTATGAATAAGATTTTTAGGACAATTACTGCCATCACTTTCAAAAACCTTTTGATTCTATTTTTTTTAATCAAACACTGAACAAAAAAACTTCTTTTTAATTTTGAAGGAATTTTTTTATAATAAAACTTACAAAAAAAAAAAAATAAAAAAAAATTAAAATAAGGCAGTTGCTTATAAAGTTGTTCGCAAAAAAAAAATAAATGTAAAATCTTTATTTGTTTAGCTACAAAAAAATATATTGTTAACCTCTCAAAACCATCGAAAGTTAATAAATTTCAGGCAAATTTACTTAACTTTCCTGACTTTGTGCCTCAAGACGACAAATTGCAAGCAAAAGATTCGAAAGTTCACTATCCGATACAGAATTTTGTTTTCTGTCGAGCTGCACACTTAAGTTTTTACATTTCTTAAATTTTCGTTTAGGCTTAACGTCCGGCTAGATTGGCAAAATACCCCTATGTGCGACGCACAGAAAAAATATGACCACATATTTTTGGCTGCCTTATTATTACAAAGCAAAAAGCTCAAAACGAATCTTAAATTCCAAAAAGTTTTAACACTTTTAAAATTTAAACCAAAAAATCGTTATATCCCTTACAAAAAAGGTAGTTTGAGGCTATTTAGCAACCCTTATTAAGAAAACGTGATGACTTTATTCTCAAAATGATTTTTATACCTTTCACATAAGTGATAAGGGCATATATAAGTTTGTCATTCCGTTTGTTATTTATTCCATATCCATCTATGACCCAATAAAGTACATATTTTCCTGGTCCTTATGGATAGGGAAGCCGATTTAGCGATGTCCGTCTGTCAGAGGTATGGTTGCAGCCCCCGTTGCCGTATAGACCCGTAAGTGACGTCAAACTAAAAGAAATGTGTAAAAAAATCGCTATTAAAATCCAGCAAATTCGCCCGGTAACTGACCGAGATATAAGCCAAAAACCAAAACTACCTCTGTTTATTTCTCTAAAATTTATAAAGACTGACTCCCATTAATTATTCTTCGAGAACATTTTTATGGAACGTACTTACACCCTATCTTCGCCCCCTTACAAGGTTGGCATACAAAGCTTAAATTTATTTTTTTTAAATCGCTTCCACAGCTTCCACGGTGCTTCTAGAGAGGTTAAACATGTTTTAGAAACATACTTATCCTGTATCCTGCAACTTTCTCGGAGTCGCCTTAGACGAATAAAACGTATCAAAGCCCGCAATAATTTTTTCTCCCAAACATATTCCTGAAACATGCTGACCTCCTATCTTCATCACCTAAGGGGGCTGCCGAACAAAATTTACAAAAATCATGAGCCGTATGACCGACCCTCTTTAGTTTTCCCTCTTAAACATACTCCTGGAACATAATTACCTTTTATCTCCATCTCCTAAAGGGGTTCCTGTTCAAAGTTTTTAAAATTCTAATAAATCCCCCCCCCCCCCCCCCCCCGTACAGCATCCAGGGTGACGGGGATAGATCAAATGTAGGACTGACTCCATATCGTTTTCCTTGCAAACATTTTTCTAAAACATACTTACTCCCAATCTTCACCATCTAAAAAGTTTGCTCTACAAAATTAAAATGAAAATAGGGTAAAAAGGCCTACAACTTGCCTGTAGTCACCCTAAGAGGGCTAAAATGTGACACTGACCTCTATTCAAAAACTTAAAATATTTTATAAAAAAAATTGATAAAAGTTAAAAACAAGTAAGAGCGCTATATTCGGCTGTGCCGAATCTTATATACCCTTCATATTGATCTTTTAATTTACCCAGCCGAGTAATTTTGTACTGCAAATACTATAATAAAAAACCTTGTGCGAGTTTTAAAGCCCATAGAAAAAACAACAAAATTTTAACGTTCGTATGAATAATAGAAATAGATGAAGAAGATTTGAGGTCGAGAGTTTTAAAAGTTTTCGACATTATTCATATTTTAAGGTTAATAAAACTTATAAAATGTTCTAGTCCCCCTGCTCTTCTCCAACTTGTTCACCAAAATGTATGAATTATTTGATTATTACTTTTTATAGAATATTCGAAGTCGATAGCTGTAATAGTTTTCCAGAAGCGTATCGAAAATTTTATAAAAATTGTTAATTTGTATGGGAGCTACCCCTTCTTCACCCACCATCCGAAAATGTTTTTCTTTAAAGCGTAGGCCTTTTGTTCCAATTACTTTTTGTAGAACATTCGATGTGGATATATAGCGTATCGAATATTTCATACAAATTGTTAATTTGAATGGGAGCTACCCCTTTTTTTGCCCCCACTCAATAAAATTTTTCTTCAAAGCGTAGGCATTCTTGCCCAATTACTTTTTGTAGAACATTTCATTTCGATATCTGTTATAGTTTCCGATATATAGCGTATCGAATATTTCATAATAATTGTCGATTTGTATGGGAGCTACCCCTTTTTTTGCCCCCACTCAAAAATTTTTTCTTTAAAGCGTAGGCATTCTCGCCCAATTACTTTTTGTAGAACATTTTATTTCGATATCGGTTATAGTTTTCGAGATATAGTGTATCAAATATTTTATAATAATTGTCGATTTGTATGGGAGCTACCCCTTTTTTTGCCCCCACTCAAAAATTTTTTTCTTTAAAGCGTAGGCATTCCTGCCCAATTACTTTTTGTGGAACATTTCATTTCGATATTTTTTACAGTTTCCGAGATATGGCGTATCGAATATTTTATAATAATTGTCGATTTGTATGGGAGCTACCCCTTTTTTTGCCCCAACTCAAAAAATTTTTTCTTTAGGCGTAGGCCTTTTTGCCCAATTACTTTTTGTGGAACATTTCATTTCGATATCTGTAATAGTTTCCGAGATATATCGTATCGAATATTTTATAATAATTGTCGATTTGTATTGGAGCTACCCCTTTTTTGCCCCCACTCAAAAAATTTTTTCTTTAAAGCGTAGGCATTCTCGCCCAATTACTTTTTGTAGAACATTTTATTTCGATATCTTTTACAGTTTCCGATATATAGCGTATCGAATATTTCATAATAATTGTCGATTTGCTTGGGAGCTACCCCTTTTTTTGCCCCCACTAAAAAATTTTTTCTTTAAAGCGTAGGCATTCTCGCCCAATTACTTTTTGTAGAACATTTTATTTCGATATCGGTTATAGTTTCCGAGATATAGTGTATCGAATATTTTATAATAATTGTCGATTTGTATGGGAGCTACCCCTTTTTTTGCCCCCACTCAAAAAATTTTTTCTTAAAAGCGTAGGCATTCTTGCCCAACTACTTTTTGTAGAACATTTTATTTCGATATCTGTTATAGCTTCCGAGATATAGCGTATCGAATATTTTATAATAATTGTCGATTTGTATGGGAGCTACCCCTTTTTTTGCCCCCACTCAAAAAATTTTTTCTTTAAAGCGTAGGCATTCTCTCCCAATTACTTTTTGTAGAAAATTTTATTTTGATATCTTTTATAGTTTCCGAGATATAGCGTATCGAATATTTTATAATAACTGTCGATTTGTATGGGAGCTACCCCTTTTTTTGCCCCCACTCAAAAATTTTTTTCTTTAAAGCGTAGGCATTCTCGCCCAATTACTTTTTGTTGAACATTTTATTTCGATATCTTTTATATTTTGCGAGATATAGCGTATCGAATATTTTATAATAATTGTCGATTTGTATGGGAGCTACCCCTTCTTTTTCCCCCACTCAAAAAATTTTTTCTTTAAAGCGTAGGCATTCTTGCCCAATTACTTTTTGTAGAACATTTTATTTTGATATCTGTTATAGTTTCCGAGATATAGCGTATCGAATATTTAATAACAATTGTCGATTTGTATGGGAGCTATCCCTTTTTTTGTCCCCACTCAAAAAATTTTTTCTTTAAAGCGTAGGCATTCTCGCCCAATTACTTTTTGTAGAACATTTTATTTCGATATCTTTTATAGTTTCCGAGATATAGCGTATCGAATATTTTATAATAATTGTCGATTTGTATGGGAGCTACCCCTTTTTTTGCCCCCACTCAAAAAATTTTTTCTTTAAAGCGTAGGCATTCTTGCTCAATTACTTTTTGTAGAAAATTTTATTTTGATATCTTTTATAGTTTCCGAGATATAGTGTATCGAATATTTTATAATAATTGTCGATTTGTATGGGAGCTACCCCTTTTTTTGCCCCCACTCAAAAATTTTTTCTTTAAAGCGTAGGCATTGCCCAATTACTTTTTGTAGAACATTTTATTTCGATATCTGTTATACATAGTTTCCGATATATAGCGTATCGAATATTTTATAATAATTGTCGATTTGTATGGGAGCTACCCCGCTTTTTGCCCCCACTCAAAAATTTTTTTCTTTAAAGCGTAGGCATTCTTGCCCAATTACTTTTTGTGGAACATTTCATTTCGATATTTTTTACAGTTTCCGAGATATGGCGTATCGAATATTTTATAATAATTGTCAATTTGTATGGGAGCTACCCCTTTTTTTGCCCCAACTCAAATAATTTTTTCTTTATAGCGTAGGCCTTTTTGCCCAATTACTTCTTGTAGAACATTTCATTTCGATATCTGTAATAGTTTCCGAGATATAGCGTATCGAATATTTTATAATAATTGTCGATTTGTATTGGAGCTACCCCTTTTTTTGCCCCCACTCAAAAAATTTTTTCTTTAAAGCGTAGGCATTCTCGCCCAATTACTTTTTGTAGAACATTTTATTTCGATATCTTTTACAGTTTCCGATATATAGCGTATCGAAAATTTCATAATAATTGTCGATTTGTATGGGAGCTACCCCTTTTTTTGCCCCCACTCAAAAATTTTTTTCTTTAAAGCGTAGGCATTCTCGCCCAATTACTTTTTGTGGAACATTTTATTTCGATATCGGTTATAGTTTCCGAGATATAGTGTATCGAATATTTTATAATAATTGTCGATTTGTATGGGAGCTACCCCTTTTTTTGCCCCCACTCAAAAAATTTTTTCTTAAAAGCGTAGGCATTCTTGCCCAATTACTTTTTGTAGAACATTTTATTTCGATATCTGTTATAGCTTCCGATATATAGCGTATCGAATATTTTATAATAATTGTCGATTTGTATGGGAGCTACCCCTTTTTTTGCCCCCACTCAAAAAATTTTTTCTTTAAAGCGTAGGCATTCTCTCCCAATTACTTTTTGTAGAAAATTTTATTTTGATATCTTTTATAGTTTCCGAGATATAGCGTATCGAATATTTTATAATAACTGTCGATTTGTATGGGAGCTACCCCTTTTTTTGCCCCCACTCAAAAATTTTTTTCTTTAAAGCGTAGGCATTCTCGCCCAATTACTTTTTGTAGAACATTTTATTTCGATATCTTTTATATTTTGCGAGATATAGCGTATCGAATATTTTATAATAATTGTCGATTTGTATGGGAGCTACCCCTTTTTTTTCCCCCACTCAAAAAATTTTTTCTTTAAAGCGTAGGCATTCTTGCCCAATTACTTTTTGTCGAACATTTTATTTTGATATCTGTTATAGTTTCCGAGATATAGCGTATCGAATATTTTATAACAATTGTCGATTTGTATGGGAGCTATCCCTTTTTTTGCCCCCACTCAAAAAAATTTTTCTTTAAAGCGTAGGCATTCTCGCCCAATTACTTTTTGTAGAACATTTTATTTCGATATCTTTTATAGTTTCCGAGATATAGCGTATCGAATATTTTATAATAATTTTCGATTTGTATGGGAGCTACCCCTTTTTTTGCCCCCACTCAAAAAAATTTTTTCTTTAAATCGTAGGCATTCTTTCCCAATTACTTTTTGTAGAACATTTCATTTCGATATCTTTTATAGTTTCCGAGATATAGCGTATCGAATATTTTATAATAATTGTCGATTTGTATTGGAGCTACCCCTATTTTTGCCCCCACTCAAAAAATTTTTTCTTTAAAGTGTTGGTCTTTGCGTGCAATTATTTTTTGTAGAACTTTTTAAGTCGATAGCTCTTATAGTTTACGAGATATAGCGCATAAAATATTTCCCCAAATTTGTGCAATTGTAGGAAAACTAACCCTTCCCCTGGTCCAATCTGAAAAAACTTTTTCCATTATTTAGGTTTCTTCTTTGGGAGTATCCGTGACGAGTTTTGTGGCAAGAGTGACTATACTTACTGAGATATATAGGGATATATGCACGGATTTTGTCCTAAAAAAATGGGTTACTCTGGGTTTTCGCTTATATCTCGGTCAATAGTGAACCGATTTTGCTGATTTTAAATAGCGATTGTCTCCAGGATATTTCTAATAGTTTGACACCATTAACTGGTCTGTATCTTTTTATTTGACTCCGGAAACTTGATTTCAACAGACGGACAGACGGAAATCGCTAAATCGGCTTCCCTATCTATAAGGATCCAGAATATATATACTTTATGGGGTCGCAAATGAATAATAAAGAAATTACAAACGAAATGACAAAGTGATATATACCCTATCACTATGTGAAGGGTATAAAAACGGGGTTTTGAAGGGCTAATGTGAAGGGTATATACGATCTTAAAAATTTTACAGAAACACTTTTTTCTCACCACTTGCGAGTAATAACCTTACGTTACAGCAGCGTTGTCAGAAGCTTTGCTTAGAAAATCATCATTTTGCATAAAACAGCTAGTCTTACTTGTTTGCATAAAATAACAAGTCTTACTTGTTTTGTGATGATTTTCTTCACAAACCTTCTGGAAACGCTGCTGTAACGTAAAGTCATTACTCAAAAGTGGTGAAAAAAAAGGGTTTCTGTAAAATTTTTAAGCGAACTATTAAAGTTACACATAAAAGTACAGAAACATAACATGGACACTGGAAAATAATATCACTTTTGGCAAAAATATTTTTTTTTCCAAATCTCCAAATAGAATGTTTCATAAGTATTAGGTGGTGGACGGCGCACTGTATGAACGTATGTTCACACGTAAATTTGTCCATACATACATAGCCCTAAAACTTTTTTTTGTTTTTAAAAATACAGAAACAACATTCAACATGTTAAAGCAAATATTGTACATGTGTCGATACACATTGCAAAAAATTACTTCGTGGACGAAAAAGCGATTATGACGATTATTGCATATTTTTTTGTTAGCAAAAAACAATTTCCATTTCATGTCATTAATGTACTTATGTATGCAGGTAAAAAGTTTGTACACACACATTTCTATACATACGTATGTATGTATGTATGCACATTGTGATATTGTTATTTTTAGCACACAGTAAAACTTGGGCAACAATCTACAGCCTATTACACAATTTTTTTAATTGACGGCACTAAGGACTGTTTAATTGTTTTGTCAGCTTTTGTGTGTCCATATCACAGTTAATAATATGTATGTATGTACTATGAAGCCATGCAAATATATACATACATATGCATATATATATGACTGTATCATTAATTTTGGTAAAGCAGAAAAAAATTAGAAAAAAACAAGTAAGAGCGCTATATTCGGCTGTGCCCTTCACATTGACCTTTCGAAATCCCAAAAATTTTTTTATTTTTATCAATTTTTTTACTTATCAAATATTTCTAATTTTTAAATAGGGGTCGCTGTCATTTTTTAACGCTCCACGGAAGACGGGGAAGTTGTAGGGGTTTTTATTCTAATTTTTAAAAATTTTGTATGGTAACCCACTTATGGCGTGGAGACAGGGGGTAAGTATATTCTAGGAATATGTTTGGGAGGGCAAACTAATGGGGGTCGGTCGTACACTTTATTGCTCTTAGGCCAATTTTGAGGAAGTTGTGGGCATTTCCATATCATTTTTTGTAAATTTCTTATGGCAACTCCCTTAGGGCGTGGAGATAAAGGGTAAGTATATTCTAGGAATATGTTTGGAAGGGAAAACTAATGGGGGTCGGCCGTACACTTTATTGCTCTTAGGCCCACTCTGAAGAAGTTGTGGGCATTTTTATATTTTTTTGTAAATTTTGTATGGCAACCCCTTTAGGACGTGGAGATAGGGGGTAAATATATTCTAGGAATATGTTTAGGAGGGCAAACTAATGGGGGTCGGTCATACACTTTATTGCTCTAAGGCCAACTCTGAAGAAGTTGTGGGCATTTCATATCATTTTTGTAAATTTTGTATGGCAACCCCTTTAGGGCGTGGAGATAGGGGGTTAGTATGTTTAAGGAATATATGCAGGAGTAGAAACTAATGGGGGTCGGTCGTACAATTTACTGCTCTAAGGTCGACTCTGAAGAAGTTGCGGGCATTTTTACATTATTTTTGTAAATTTTCTATTATATATTCTACAATATAATATTCTAGGAATATGTTTGCGAGGGCAAACTAATGGGGGTCGGTCGTACACTTTATTGCTCTAAGGCCAACTCTGAAGAATTTGTGGGCATTTTTACATCATTTTTGTAAATTTTGTATGGCAACCCCCTTAGGGCGTTGAGATAGAGGGTAAGTATATATTTTAGGAATATGTTTGGGAAGAAGTTTCTATTATATATTCTACAATATAATATTCTAGGAATATGTTTGCGAGGGCAAACTAATGGGGGTCGTCGTACACTTTATTGCTCTAAGGCCAACTCTGAAGAAGTTGTGGGCATTTTTACTTAATTTTTGTAAATTTTCTATTATATATTCTACAATATAATATTCTAGGAATATGTTTGCGAGGGCAAACTAATGGGGGTCGGTCGTACACTTTATTGCTCTAAAGCCAACTCTGAAGAAGTTGTGGGCATTTTTACATCATTTTTGTAAATTTTCTATTATATATTCTACAATATAATATTCTAGGAATATGTTTGCGAGGGCAAACTAATGGGGGTCGGTCGTACACTTTATTGCTCTAAAGCCAACTCTGAAGAAGTTGTGGGCATTTTTACATCATTTTTGTAAATTTTCTATTACATATTCTACAATATAATATTCTAGGAATATGTTTGCGAGGGCAAACTAATGGGGGTCGGTCGTACACTTTATTGCTCTAAGGCCAACTCTGAAGAATTTGTGGGCATTTTTACATCATTTTTGTAAATTTTGTATGGCAACCCCCTTAGGGCGTTGAGATAGAGGGTAAGTATATATTTTAGGAATATGTTTGGGAAGAAGTTTCTATTATATATTCTACAATATAATATTCTAGGAATATGTTTGCGAGGGCAAACTAATGGGGGTCGTCGTACACTTTATTGCTCTAAGGCCAACTCTGAAGAAGTTGTGGGCATTTTTACTTAATTTTTGTAAATTTTCTATTATATATTCTACAATATAATATTCTAGGAATATATTTGGGAGAAGAAACTAATGGGAGTCGTTCGTACACTTTATTGCTCTTAAGCCGAGTCTGAAGCAGTTGTAGGCATTTTCATATCATTTTTGTAAATTTTGTATGGCAACCCCTTTAGGGCGTGGAGATAGGGGGTTAGTATGTTTAAGGAATATATGCAGGAGAAGAAACTATTAGGGGTCGGTCATACAATTTACTGCTCTGATGCCGACTCTGAAAAAGTTGTGTGCATTTTCATATCCTTTTTGTAAATTTTGTATGGCAACCCCTTTAGGCCGTGGCGATAGGGGCTTAGTATGTTATAGGGATATGTTTGAGAGAAAAAACTAATCGGGGCGGTTTATTTCAACCATAACACGGACAGGGTGACATGGCTAAATCGACTTCTCTATCTATAAGGATCCATAAGTAAATATGTATACCTAATTGGGTCGCAAATGGATTATAAAGAAATAACAAACTTAAAAATACCCTCATCACCTATGTAAAGGGTATAATAATCAATTTTGTTTACATATAGGCAAAAACGACAGCCTTTAAACTGAACGCCCTTAATAGTTAAGTTTATTTAGCTTAACTATGTTGCTCTTTTAGTTTAGTAGTTTAATAAGCTCAGTAATATAGTTGGCTTTGTAGGTCAGCATAGCACTTTTATTGCAACTCTGTCTGAGCGGAAACTTCTTATAATGAAAGTGTTAAAAGCGTAAAGTGTGCAATTCGGTTATAAAATGAAAAAAATAAATTTTAACTAAAAAAGAAATAAACTATTGGAGGTCTGAGTAAAGAGGATAAACGAATCAGAAAATGAACGAAATTAACTATGAACGAAAAGACACAAAAGAGGAATATGAACGCTCAGTAAACTAACCCGTTAACATTGTTCAGTTTACTGAATAATTCAATTGAACTGGTGTGTTCCTAAACTACATAGTTCAATTGATAAGCCATCGCCTTAGCGATAAGGGTATTTATAAGTTTGTCATTCCATTTGAAATTTCTTTTATATTCATCTGCGACCCCATAAAGTATATATTTTTTTAGTCCTTATTAATAGGGAAGTCCATTTAGCGATGTCCTTCTGTCCGTGTTATGGTTGGAATCAATTTTTTAGGCCCTCGAGGCCGCATAAGCCCGTGAGTGGTATCAAACTATTAGAAATATCTGCGAGCAAATCGCTATAAAAACCCATCAAAATCTCGTGATAACTGACTGAGATATAAGCCAAGTTCTCTTAAGCTTGTGCATAAAAACCGTTACAACTGCCTTGGAGTTACCCCTACACGGGTACAAAGTAAGACCTATTCCCAATAGTTCTTCCCCGCTAACATTTTTGTGGAACCAACTTATACCCTATTTTTGCCCTCTATCAGGGTTTTGAATAAGGCTTAATTTTTTTTTTAAATTTCTCCCACAGCTTCCAAAGATCAACTGTAAGACAGACCCCAATTAATTTTTTCTCCCAAACATTTTTGTGGAACATATTTTCCCCGTGTCTCAATCATTTAATTAAGTGTGTTAAAACTCCCTTAACTTCCCCAAAGTCGGCCTTAGATAAATTTTTTTTTTTTTAATTTTTATTATTAAATCTTCGCTCAAGCAAACTAACAATAAGTATTCAAATCTTAAAACTAAGTGTGTTTGATATTTGTCCAGTCAGTACCAGGCTAAAATTTGAGTTCTTACAATAAAATTTATTAATTTGAAAGGTTTCATCTAAGCACAGTAGTATCCCTTCATTTTAGACGGTTGTGCCCACTTTGTTTCAAAATGCTTCGAGCGAGCGAATTTGGATGTGTTTCCAGCTTATTTAAATACTTATCCATATAGTTCAGGATTTCGCATTTAACTAGGGGAACTTCTAGATCCTTGTGGACGTTGCTGTTTTTAATATACCAAGGAGCACCAGTTATCATTCTCAGAATTTTATTTTGACGACGTTGTATTTTTTCTATGTTAGAGGAGGAAGCAGTGCTCCATAATTGTATACCGTAGCACCAAATTGGTTTTAAGGTTGAGTTGTAGAGTAGAAGTTTACAATCCAGACGTAGCACAGAGTTTCTATCAATTAGCCAGTGGATTTGAGCAGCTTAAATTTTCATTTGAGTCAGTTTCGCATCAATATGAGGTGGCGATCTAGGTGAATACCAAGATATTTTGTGACGGTTCGTTGAGGCACTATGGTTGTTAATAGTGATTGGGGAGCACGTTTCTTTGCGTAAAGTAAAAGTGACGTGGGTACATTTTTGTTCATTTATTTTTATTCCCCATAACTTTGGCCTTTTCTCAACTTAGGTAACATGTTGTTGCAGTTGGTTCGAAGCCTCTTTAGGATCTTTATAAATACTAAGGAAAGCAGTATCATCAGCAAATGTCGACGTGTGTATAAAACTATTAGTTAGAAAATGTGCTGTGTAAAGTAAGTACAGAACTGGAGCTAGTATACTCCCTTGAGGTGCACCAGCCCCTATTGGTTGAGAAGAACTTGTTTGGTTTCCCTCTTTGATCATAAATTGTCGACCGGTTATGTATTTTTCCAAAAGGTTGAAAATATTAGCTTGAGGGTTGAACCTTAGTTTATTTAACAGACCTTCTTGCCATACTTTGTCAAAAGCTTGTGAAACATCGATAAATAGCGCGGAGTAGTACTTTTTTCCTAAAAGGATTTTCTTATAACCTGTACCAACCTGGGAGTCTGTTCGATGGTACTATGTTGACTTCTAAAGCCGAATTGGTGATTTGGAATGCAGTTGTTGTCCTTCAAGATCGTATTCAGGTTGTTTTTAAGCAATTTTTCAAACAATTTTAACATTGTGGATAGCAAACTTTTAGGCCTATAAGAATCTACCTTTGAAGGATCTTTGCCAGGCTTAGGAATCATCTTTACTAAGGCAACTTTACATATAGGCGGGAAATGTTCAAGCCAAATTATCGCGTTAAAAATAAAAAAAATTATTGTTTTAGCTGTAAAAGGTAGCTCAAAGAGCATTTTGTTGCTTATTTTATCAACGCCAGGAGCTTTTTTACCATTTAGGATAGCGATGCCTCTACAACATCTGTAAATCAGAAAGGTATTTCTAAAGGACGTCTGGCAACAACAAGCGATAATTCCCTCACGTCTGTGCATGTATTGGGGGTGAACAGCTTCCAAAGATCAACTGTAAGACAGACCCCAATTAATTTTTTCTCCCAAACATTTTTGTGGAACATATTTTCCCCGTGTCTCAATCATTTAATTAAGTGTGTTAAAACTCCCTTAACTTCCCCAAAGTCGGCCTTAGATAAATTTTTTTTTTTTTAATTTTTATTATTAAATCTTCGCTCAAGCAAACTAACAATAAGTATTCAAATCTTAAAACTAAGTGTGTTTGATATTTGTCCAGTCAGTACCAGGCTAAAATTTGAGTTCTTACAATAAAATTTATTAATTTGAAAGGTTTCATCTAAGCACAGTAGTATCCCTTCATTTTAGACGGTTGTGCCCACTTTGTTTCAAAATGCTTCGAGCGAGCGAATTTGGATGTGTTTCCAGCTTATTTAAATACTTATCCATATAGTTCAGGATTTCGCATTTAACTAGGGGAACTTCTAGATCCTTGTGGACGTTGCTGTTTTTAATATACCAAGGAGCACCAGTTATCATTCTCAGAATTTTATTTTGACGACGTTGTATTTTTTCTATGTTAGAGGAGGAAGCAGTGCTCCATAATTGTATACCGTAGCACCAAATTGGTTTTAAGGTTGAGTTGTAGAGTAGAAGTTTACAATCCAGACGTAGCACAGAGTTTCTATCAATTAGCCAGTGGATTTGAGCAGCTTAAATTTTCATTTGAGTCAGTTTCGCATCAATATGAGGTGGCGATCTAGGTGAATACCAAGATATTTTGTGACGGTTCGTTGAGGCACTATGGTTGTTAATAGTGATTGGGGAGCACGTTTCTTTGCGTAAAGTAAAAGTGACGTGGGTACATTTTTGTTCATTTATTTTTATTCCCCATAACTTTGGCCTTTTCTCAACTTAGGTAACATGTTGTTGCAGTTGGTTCGAAGCCTCTTTAGGATCTTTATAAATACTAAGGAAAGCAGTATCATCAGCAAATGTCGACGTGTGTATAAAACTATTAGTTAGAAAATGTGCTGTGTAAAGTAAGTACAGAACTGGAGCTAGTATACTCCCTTGAGGTGCACCAGCCCCTATTGGTTGAGAAGAACTTGTTTGGTTTCCCTCTTTGATCATAAATTGTCGACCGGTTATGTATTTTTCCAAAAGGTTGAAAATATTAGCTTGAGGGTTGAACCTTAGTTTATTTAACAGACCTTCTTGCCATACTTTGTCAAAAGCTTGTGAAACATCGATAAATAGCGCGGAGTAGTACTTTTTTCCTAAAAGGATTTTCTTATAACCTGTACCAACCTGGGAGTCTGTTCGATGGTACTATGTTGACTTCTAAAGCCGAATTGGTGATTTGGAATGCAGTTGTTGTCCTTCAAGATCGTATTCAGGTTGTTTTTAAGCAATTTTTCAAACAATTTTAACATTGTGGATAGCAAACTTTTAGGCCTATAAGAATCTACCTTTGAAGGATCTTTGCCAGGCTTAGGAATCATCTTTACTAAGGCAACTTTACATATAGGCGGGAAATGTTCAAGCCAAATTATCGCGTTAAAAATAAAAAAAATTATTGTTTTAGCTGTAAAAGGTAGCTCAAAGAGCATTTTGTTGCTTATTTTATCAACGCCAGGAGCTTTTTTACCATTTAGGATAGCGATGCCTCTACAACATCTGTAAATCAGAAAGGTATTTCTAAAGGACGTCTGGCAACAACAAGCGATAATTCCCTCACGTCTGTGCATGTATTGGGGGTGAACAGTTTTTAAATGATTTGCAAACAGATCGCATTTTTCTTCGTCATTTCAAGCCTCTCAGGCAAAGTGTACGACCGATCCTTATTATTTTCCCCTCCCAAACATATTCTACATATCCTATACTTACCCCCTCTCTCTATTGTCTAAGGAAGCTCACATTCAAAGTTTGGAAAATTGTACTTAATTCCCCCTCTACAGCTTCTAGGGCGCCTGTTTAATTCGGACATACCAAAACTTATTTTTACTTGCAACCATTTTCCTAGAACATAGCTTGCGGGAAATGTGTGACAATTGTTCTAAACGTACTGGTCCTGTGACGGGTACAAAACCAAAAAAGTGCAAAAAGTTAATAACCGTGATCGGTGAAAATGGGACTCATCACAGAGCTGGTATAAAGGCGTTAGTTAGCATCATACACACATACTGTTACGGAGTTTAATGTTGACTGGGTATGTAACATGATAATTTTATATGTTGTGGGGCATTATTGGCAGTTGTTGTCTGCGCTAAGAAGTAATTCAAATGTAACTGCCATTCGCTAGAAAGTTCTAGTGTGTTTTCGAACCTTGTGGAACATTACAGCGTATTACCAACCACTATAAATAGTCGAGCAACACGAATGCCGCAAGCAGCTTAAGTTTAACCGTTGAGCTGAATAAGTGAACTTGTGAAATTGCTAAAAAATAAAGGTGAATAACTTTAAGTGTTCTAAAGAAGATTGTAAATAAGTATACGACAGTGTGTTTCAGTAAATAAAGTTTTTGTACTGTTGAAATTTCAAGTTTTTATTATTACTTTTGCAAGAAAAAGAAGCCCGGTTTATTAAAAGGAAATAAACCAACGTTTATAAAAGGTATAAACGTAACAATACATACATACATACATACATACATACATACATACATACATACATACATACATACATACATACATACATACATACATACATACATACATACATACATACATACATACATACATACATACATACATACATACATACATACATACATACATACATACATACATACATACATACATACATACATACATACATACATACATACATACATACATACATACATACATACATACATACATACATACATACATACATACATACATACATACATACATACATACATACATACATACATACATACATACATACATACATACATACATACATACATACATACATACATACATACATACATACATACATACATACATACATACATACATACATACATACATACATACATACATACATACATACATACATACATACATACATACATACATACATACATACATACATACATACATACATACATACATACATACATACATACATACATACATACATACATACATACATACATACATACATACATACATACATACATACATACATACATACATACATACATACATACATACATACATACATACATACATACATACATACATACATACATACATACATACATACATACATACATACATACATACATACATACATACATACATACATACATACATACATACATACATACATACATACATACATACATACATACATACATACATACATACATACATACATACATACATACATACATACATACATACATACATACATACATACATACATACATACATACATACATACATACATACATACATACATACATACATACATACATACATACATACATACATACATACATACATACATACATACATACATACATACATACATACATACATACATACATACATACATACATACATACATACATACATACATACATACATACATACATACATACATACATACATACATACATACATACATACATACATACATACATACATACATACATACATACATACATACATACATACATACATACATACATACATACATACATACATACATACATACATACATACATACATACATACATACATACATACATACATACATACATACATACATACATACATACATACATACATACATACATACATACATACATACATACATACATACATACATACATACATACATACATACATACATACATACATACATACATACATACATACATACATACATACATACATACATACATACATACATACATACATACATACATACATACATACATACATACATACATACATACATACATACATACATACATACATACATACATACATACATACATACATACATACATACATACATACATACATACATACATACATACATACATACATACATACATACATACATACATACATACATACATACATACATACATACATACATACATACATACATACATACATACATACATACATACATACATACATACATACATACATACATACATACATACATACATACATACATACATACATACATACATACATACATACATACATACATACATACATACATACATACATACATACATACATACATACATACATACATACATACATACATACATACATACATACATACATACATACATACATACATACATACATACATACATACATACATACATACATACATACATACATACATACATACATACATACATACATACATACATACATACATACATACATACATACATACATACATACATACATACATACATACATACATACATACATACATACATACATACATACATACATACATACATACATACATACATACATACATACATACATACATACATACATACATACATACATACATACATACATACATACATACATACATACATACATACATACATACATACATACATACATACATACATACATACATACATACATACATACATACATACATACATACATACATACATACATACATACATACATACATACATACATACATACATACATACATACATACATACATACATACATACATACATACATACATACATACATACATACATACATACATACATACATACATACATACATACATACATACATACATACATACATACATACATACATACATACATACATACATACATACATACATACATACATACATACATACATACATACATACATACATACATACATACATACATACATACATACATACATACATACATACATACATACATACATACATACATACATACATACATACATACATACATACATACATACATACATACATACATACATACATACATACATACATACATACATACATACATACATACATACATACATACATACATACATACATACATACATACATACATACATACATACATACATACATACATACATACATACATACATACATACATACATACATACATACATACATACATACATACATACATACATACATACATACATACATACATACATACATACATACATACATACATACATACATACATACATACATACATACATACATACATACATACATACATACATACATACATACATACATACATACATACATACATACATACATACATACATACATACATACATACATACATACATACATACATACATACATACATACATACATACATACATACATACATACATACATACATACATACATACATACATACATACATACATACATACATACATACATACATACATACATACATACATACATACATACATACATACATACATACATACATACATACATACATACATACATACATACATACATACATACATACATACATACATACATACATACATACATACATACATACATACATACATACATACATACATACATACATACATACATACATACATACATACATACATACATACATACATACATACATACATACATACATACATACATACATACATACATACATACATACATACATACATACATACATACATACATACATACATACATACATACATACATACATACATACATACATACATACATACATACATACATACATACATACATACATACATACATACATACATACATACATACATACATACATACATACATACATACATACATACATACATACATACATACATACATACATACATACATACATACATACATACATACATACATACATACATACATACATACATACATACATACATACATACATACATACATACATACATACATACATACATACATACATACATACATACATACATACATACATACATACATACATACATACATACATACATACATACATACATACATACATACATACATACATACATACATACATACATACATACATACATACATACATACATACATACATACATACATACATACATACATACATACATACATACATACATACATACATACATACATACATACATACATACATACATACATACATACATACATACATACATACATACATACATACATACATACATACATACATACATACATACATACATACATACATACATACATACATACATACATACATACATACATACATACATACATACATACATACATACATACATACATACCCAGATAGCATTTGGAAGATTGTTTTTCGAAAAATCACATTTCTGAGTCTTTTAAGAGTACTTTTGGTGATCAAAAACTGATTAATCACTTACACGATCAAAAAAGGACTAGAAAATGATTCGCGCTACTGAGTGAAATGAGTTTTATTTTATATACAATAACAAATTGTATAGCAATCGCAAATTAACCATCCATACGTTTAAAATGTGACTACATTTTTCGTCATTTATTATCATTTTCTGCTCACCTAGAAGGTCGAAAAATGCTTAATCAAAAACAGATCCTGCAGGTGCTTAAGAAGTGATTAAAATTATGTATTTTATGATCATATTTTGCGCAGATAGATGATTGAACACTGCTTGTTAAGTAAATGTCAAACACTTAAATTTTTGTTCATATAAAAAGTAACATCGTGGTATAAAAGTCGTTTTGCTGTGAAAGTGAAATTAAAGGATTAATAATAAAAACGTGTAATTAAATTTAGCATTTATCCACAAATCCTTAAAGTAAAATATTGTAATCAAACAGTGAAATGCAAAGTAAGAAAGGGAAAAAACGTTGCAGCTCAAATTTGCAGAAGACAGGTAGAAAACTTGGAAGAGGAAGAAGAACTTAAGCAGCCATATGGGACAAAACAAGAACACGGAACAATTTTAATTACCTTCTTTTTTTTGTTTTTTTATAGTATATACATATGTATTTTGAAAATAATAATAAATAATAAAATAGAAATATGTGTAATAAATGACAATAAAGGGACTTACAAAAAACTCGAAAGCGACTATAATTATGACTGAAAGACGATTCGAAAGAGAGTCACAAACGACTAAAATAAGACTTATATATGATCAGAAAACACTTCAAATACTACTTAAAAAGGAGTCGAAAATGACTCTTAACTAATATCAAAAAAGACTCATAAAAGACTTATCAAGAAGAGTCACGGCAAGTTATGTTTTTCTACCGACAAAAGTATCTTTTATGCTCAGAAAATGTGCGCATATTTTGCCTTTTTAATCGCGCAGTGGAGTCAAAAAAGACCCAAATTTGATTAAAAAATGAAAAAATTGCTGGATGGGTACATATTTCCAAACCCATCCAGCAATTTTTTTAATTTTTTAATCAAATTTGAGTCTTTTTCGTAAAATTCAAACAAAAAATTTATTGCAAAAAGTTTACAGTTTATACAGAAAAATAAATAAAAATGTGCGAAAGAGGACAAGTAAGAGTGATATTAAAAGATTAATGAAAAATAAGATTGTGTTAAGGAAAGTTATAATTTAAAAAAAAATAATAGAATTTGTGAGCGAAATCCATCAAAATTTACTAGTGCAGAAAAAAAAACCTCTTCGTGAAATCTGAAAAGAATGGCGCTTAAGAAATAACCCAAGTAGGAGTGCATGAGCTACCGCCTGATGACCGACAAACGCACCGCAAACAACATCGGATGACTTCTTTAGGCCCCCCTTTTATATAAGTATAATGGGATGGAACCCATGGAAAAAGTAGACTAAGTGTTTATAGTGTCATCGAAGGTAAATATATAACAAAAATATTTAACGTAAATATGCACTTAATTAAATCAAATTATTTTTTCTTTTGTAGAAGCAATAAGAGCAAATCCTGATGTTAGAGACAATGATGAAAAGATTAGAAAAGTTTACCTAACAAAAAAGCCACCCCTAAAAAATGTTTAAAGGATTAACATAACACTAGAAATAAAGATTTTAATATTTAGAGGTCATATAGCATTAAACGAGTTTCCCATAAATTTGGAAAAATAATATTTTAATTGTTAAATTTAACAGATAAAATTACTTTAATTTTTATAAAATAAATTTTGCTTTCTTTTTTTTGTTGCTTCTTTTTTTTTTGCTAAAGTATATTTTTTAGGACAAATTAGAAAATTTCATAAAGATTGTCGTAAATGACACTAACTTTAAAGATAATCGTAATTTTTTTGTTGCATTTTTTTGATGTATTTAAAATTATTTGATTATTCCAATTTTGCATATTTGTTTTTTTTTATATAACAAACCCCATTTTAAAAATAAAGTTAAAATGTAATAAAAAACTAGTTCTAAAGTAGTTTTAGAGAGACTGGAACTGTGCTAGTTGTTTGAGGCTACTCCGTGACTGGTTCCTAGAAGGCTGTTGTTTGGGACATAGGTAGAATAGGATCCTAAGTAGCTAACTCCAAACAAGCTCATTTAGGATCGGTCTTGAACTGGATATAAGGTACTAAAGTTGGGCTTATTGCCCTCTCGAATGACAACGCCATGTAAAAGTGATATGTCCCTTTCATTCATATAAAGTATTAGAACTAGAACCAGTCCCCAAACAACCGGTCATGTGAATAGTTCTGTGGTAGTTCCCTTCCCCGTAGGGTACCTACCCACTATCTTGCATTACAAAATTTGAAAAAATGAGAGTAAACACTCCTACCCCCTAACAGGATGAAAAAATTCAAAAATTAAAAATATTTCATAAATAAAAATAGAAAGGCCAATGTGAAGAGTATCTAATATAGCGCTCTTCCTGGTTTTAAGGTATAATTATCCAGCAAACAAAATTGTGTATTTTCAAATTGATGATATAAAGTAAATTTTTTTATAAAAAATGATAAACTAGGTTACATACAATGCCTTTTATTTAATCAAATATTTAAGGAAAATTAATAATATGTTACTAAAAGACATTATGATACTTTTCATAGAGATATGAGTGAGGAAAGTTAAAAACCTAAATAAAAACAAAGCATTTGTTTAGTAAAAATATGCAAAAGGTTGCT
Organism: Melanophora roralis; assembly: GCA_963583895.1. Lineage (NCBI taxonomy): Eukaryota > Metazoa > Arthropoda > Insecta > Diptera > Rhinophoridae > Melanophora > Melanophora roralis. The sequence continues at coordinate 1,800,715 of OY757192.1, read as the reverse complement.
AAAAGTAGAAGATAAAGAGTAAAAAGCTTCAAAATACAAAAAGTGCAATCAAAACTATCAATTTTTAATAACTTTGAATATCGTTAGGAATGGAAGACTAATTTCTAATAGGATATTAAATAAAACTATGGTTAATAAAATTTAAGAAATTATATTTCAGTTTTTGAAACATCGTTTTTCCTATCCAGTAGCATAGTAAGTTATATAATTAGGAGAATCAGTAGAATTCGTTATTAGGAAAACATTAATGAACTGTGAGTTCACGTTTCTTTTGTTTTCTATTGTTTGTGCTTGCTGGGTAACCTTCTCGCCAATTAAAGTTTTAGTTGTGAAAACCCCTAGCTTAAATAGATTTTTTTGCAAATGTGATTTATTATATTTATCTTCGCTCATGCGACCTAACAATAAGTATTCAAATCTTAACCCTAAATAATTAATATTAGTTCAGCCAGTGCCAGACTAAAATTTAAGTTCTCATAATAAAATAATTCATTTCAATTGTTTCATCTAAACGCAATAGTATCCCTTCTTTTCGGACGAGTATGTCCACTATGTTGCACATGGTTTCGAGCGAGCGGATTTGGACGTGGTTCTAGTTTATTTAAATACTTGTCATTCCTTTCGAAATCCTAGCAACCAGCGTAACTTGTAGATTATTGTGGGTGTTGCTGTTTTCAATGTACCAGGAAGCATCAGTTATCATTCCTAGGATTTTGTTTTGATGGCGTTGAATTATTTCTATGTTGTATGCGGAAGCGTGGTGCGGTAAGCATTGCATTTTCGTAATTTACATACATATATTTTTGATTCTCCAACTATGCCGACTAAAAACTTAATGTGATTATTAGAATTTTTTTTCTCTTAAGTAAATGGGGATGGCTTAACGCGTTTTTTTTTAATTGACAGGGGCATTATTATCCTCTTGCAAAATAGATAGGGAAATTGATCTAGCCATGTCCGTCTGTCCATCTGTTGAAATAAGTTTCCGGAGTCAAATAAAAAGAAACACTCAGATAATGGTGTCAAACTATTAGAAATATCCTGGAGACAATCACTATTAAAAACCAGCAAAATCGGTTCACTATTGACAGAGATATAAGCGAAAACCCAAAGTAACCCATTTTTTTTAGAACAAAATCCGTGCATATATCCCTATATATCTCAGTAAGTATAGTCACTCTTGCCACAAAACTTGGCACGGATACTCCTAAAGAAGGGACCTAAATAATGGAAAAAGTTTTTTCAGATAGGACCAGGGGAAGGGGTATTTTTCCTACAGTTCTCGGAACTACAATAGCTGTCGACTTAAAATGTTCTTCAAAAAATAATTGTACACTAAGACTTACACTTTAAAGAAAAAATTTTTTGGGTGGGGGCAGAAGAAAGGGTAGCTCACATACAAATTAACAATTTTTATAAAATTTACGATACGCTATATCTCGGAAACTAAAACAGATATCGAAATCAAATGTTCTTCAAAAAGTAATTTTACATCAAGAGTTATGTTTTAAAGAAAAAAATGTTTGGGTGGGGGGTAAACAAAGGGTAGCTCCAATACTAATTAACAATTTTTATGAAATTTGCGATACGCTATATCTCCGAAACTATAACAGATATTGGAATCAAATGTTCTACAAAAAGTAATCGTACATCAAGAGTTATGTTTTAAAGGAAAAGTTTTTTGGGTGGGGGTTGAACAAGGAGTAGCTCCCATACAAATTATAAATTTTTATTAAATTTTCGATAAGCTACATATATCTGGGAAACTATAACAGCTATCGACATTAAATGTTCTACAAAAATAAATGGGACAAAAAAGCCTACGCTATAAAAAAAAATTTTTGTGTGGGGGGGGGGGGGGTGGGTGTGAAAAAGGGGTAGCTCCCATACAAATTAACAATTTTCATAAAATTTTCGATAAGCTATATCTCGGAAACTGTAACAGATATCGAAATCAAATGTTCTACAAAAAGTAATTGAACATCAAGAGCTATGTTTTAAAGAAAAAATTTTTTGGGTGGGGTGTGAACAAGGGGTAGCTCCCATACAAATTAAAAATTTTTATGAAATTTTCGATAAGCTATATCTCGGAAACTATAACAGATATCGAAATCAAATGTTCTACAAAAAGTAATTGATTATCAAGAGTTATGTTTTAAAGAAAAAATTTTTGGGTGGGGTGTGAACAAGGGGTAGCTCCCATACAAATTAAAAATTTTTATGAAATTTTCGATAAGCTATATCTCGGAAACTATAACAGATATCGAAATCAAATGTTCTACAAAAAGTAATTGATCATCAAGAGTTATGTTTTAAAGAAACAATTTTTTGGGTAGGGTGTGAACAAGAATTAGCTCCCATAAAATTTATAAATTTATATTAAATTTTCGATAAGCTACATATATCTCGGAAACTATGACAGCTATCGACATTAAATGTTTACAAAAATAATTGGACAACAAAACCTACGATATGAAAAAAAAACATTTTGTGTGGGGGGTGAAAAAGGGGTAGCTCCCATACAAACTAACAATTTTTATGAAATTTTCGATACGCCACATCTGGGAAACTATAACAACTATCGACTTTGAATATTCCACAAAAAGTAATAATCAAATAGTTCATACATTTAGGAAAAAAAGTTGGAGAGGAGCAGGGGGACTAGAACATCCCATAAAAATTAACAACTTTTATTAACCTTTTAATATAAATAATGTCAAAAACTTTTATTACTGTCGACCTCAAACGTTACTCATCTATTTCTATTATCCATACGAACGTTAAAATTTTGTAAAGTTTTCTATGGGCTTAAAAACTCGCTGGTAATATTAAAAGACCAAAGTTAAGGGTATATAAGATTTGGTACAACCGAATATAGCGCTCTTACTTGTTTTTTTATAATATTAAAAAAGAGAGTGCACTTATTTTAATTAGGCGCACTGGCACTTAAAGTGTCCTTAAATATTTTCCATTCAATGAATCAGCGGGTTACTTCCTCATAACTAGATATAGCCCTGTCAGAAAAATGTTCACTCAATTTTTCGCACAAAATGTCAAATTTATTTTGAAACCTTTTTTACACTAAATCAAGGAAAACAGATTCGGAAAAGTCTAATGTGACCTTACCCCTTTTATTATACCGTTCACATAAGTGATGACAGTATATATCAATTTGTCATTCCGTTTGTAATTTCTTTATTATCCATTTGCGACCCCATAAAGTATATATATTATGGATCCTTGTAGAAAGGGAAGGTGATATAGCCATGCCCGTCTGTCACTCTGTCCGTCTGTTAAAATCAAGTTTTCGGAGTCAATTTAAGAACTACGGAACAGGTATTGGTATCAAAATATCAGAAATATTCCTGAGATGATCGTTATTTAAAATAACCAAGATCGGTTCACCACGGACCTAGATATAGGCAAAATACTGCGATTGTAACAAATGAAAATTGGCAACGCTGTTAAACATGTATTAGGATAGGCATAAACAAATACGAAAAAAATTTCTTGTAGGCTTGGACGTAGGTATGTATTGTCAGATGAATGTATGTAGGTACACATGTTATGTATGTACATACATATGTATATATGTATATATGTATATACATACATATACATGTAAGCATTGTATGTACATATATTTTTTTAAATGTACATTCATACAAACATACATATAAAAAGCATTTTTATTATAATATTTAAAGGAACGAAATAACTCGGCTGGATCAGATGGCTGGGCATATAAAAAGAACAAAATGAAGGCACAGCCAAATATAGCGCGTTTACTTCTTTTTACATTTCAATTACTTTCTTTCAAACAGTTTTGATTCAGGAGTGAAGATTATTTGGCTTGTTAATGCTTTTCATATTGTTGTTAGTAGGTACATAACATAAATATACGTTTCTATAAAGGTTGGTTCCGAATATAACTAATAATAGTAAATGTTTTTTTATACTAAAAGAGTGTCCGACAAATCGGGTTCTGGTTTTGTTCGAGAAAATACAGGGTGTCTGATGGCAAATTTATATTTTTAAATACGATTATTTGAAAAAGAAATAAATGGTGCGGAGGGAGGGTGGCTTCGTTCGAACTTTCAATTGTGCTGGCTTGTCAGTCACGATGTTGCAGGTATTGACAGAGTATCGCACGTTCATTGAGGAGGTATTTTGTAAGAGTAATGATTCTTACGTAATTGCTCGTCGAAAATTTTGTTCAAAGTTCGGTAATTGGCGATTACGAGATAGATCGATTGTAAAATTAATTTGTTCGTGGGTGCAAAGATTCCGCGCAACTGCTTCGGCTATGAATATCCCACGGGCAGAGCCCAGTCGACCTTCAAAAAAACCCCCATAACTTCCCCAGAATTGGCCTTAAAGAAATAAAGTGTACGATAGACCCCATTAGTTTCCCCTCCCAAAAATATTCTTGGAACATACTTAACCCCATTTTCACCTCTAAGGAGGCTGCCATACAAAATTAAAACAAATTAGGATAAAAACCCCTACAAATGGTAATCTGAATTAAATAAATTAACACGTGTTAAGTGTTTTTATAAGATTGATCCAGTAGTGACTTGTTGACTCCTTGTCACTTTAAAACTGTTTTGCTTTGTGGGCAGAAAAAGGCTTCTGTCTCCTTCAACAACTTTTTTCGATAAAATTTACAACACAAAAATTATTGTCGTGTTAAATTAACAAGTATAACGATTGTAAACATCGTTGAAAAGTCTTGCTGTGTTCTTAAAAATAACAGAAAACTATCAATAATTTTCGATAATTATTGCTAGTAAGTGTTCACGTACACAAAAAAGAGCCTAATATGTTTAGAAACAAAAAAGTGTTTCTGATAGTTTTTACTAGTAAAAATTTTACTATCAGAGATTATTCAAACAGTCTTTCTGTAATAATGCTTTCAAAAAAAATTGATTAAATAGGTTTACAATAACAAAATATATTTGCTTGCAAGTTTTGGCTGTAAAAGTGTTCATTTGCTTCAAATATTTTTCAGAGCAATTTTGAAATATTTCTTTTTACTCTCTTATTGATAGTATTTACCGATGCAAATATCGTTAAAATGATTTACTGAATCACACCATCTTCATTTCTTGATAGGAAGATAAATAAAAAAACCATTAAGATAATTTAATAAAAAAAGATGGGGTATCGCTACGGTGATGGTATTTTTTAATGAAGAAAATTTTTTGTATTAAGTTTATTAAATATAATTGATATCACGTAAAATAGTAATTCAAGTAAGTTAATATTAGTAACTAGTGCAATTAGTAACATAATTATTTTAATTTTTATAAAATAAAAAACAATTTAAGTTCTGCTCAGTCGATATGAAAATTTCACTTTATTATTAAAAGGGATTCCAAAGTAATAACTTTTATCTGTAACTTTTCTGTTTGCTATGTATTCAAAATTTGGTGCTGATAACAATAAATGTTTACAAAATTTTGTGGAAATAACGTTCTATTTAAGGCAGTTACAGCCCAAAATGATAATTCCGGTAGGGCATTTGTATGGCATACAAACAAAGATAATTATGTACGATACTAGTTTTAATCGATTAATCGACGGACATTTCTTCGACTTATTTGTTAATGGAAGGTTAAATTTTTAATTACTTTATTACTAGATAAATATGCCGAAAATTTTTCAATTAATCGAATGATTATTATTTAAGTGGATACTCTAACACTATAGTAGTACATTTTTATTTTTTATAACAATAAATATCAAGAGTAAATTTTTTTTAGAGAACACATTTGCACATTTCATTAAAAAAACTTGTAAGGCAAAATGTAAAAAAAAATTTCGCGCCAGTAAAGCACTTTAGGATTATTAAATTGTATTTAAACTTTTGTTGAAATTACTAAAAGTTGTTGCAGAAAAAAGGGAAATGCGAAAAAATGTAATTAAGATTTCGAATAGTATTGCAAAGGGCCAAAATAGAATTTGCACAATATGTCAAACAGGAAAATTGTAAATAACAACACTTCACTGAAATATGAAGAGTTATTACGATTAAAAAAATAAATTAATATTTAGAAGACAATTTTAATTAATAACCAGACGTTAAATTAAAAATATAGCAAGTGTAGTTTGTTTTTTTTTTGCCTTTAAGAAAACACGATAAAAGTATGACAATGCAAATGTTTATTGAATACAGTCCTAAAGCTGTTTTAAATGATATGCCAATAAGCTGTCTTTTCGTTGGGGTTATCTATGTATTTATGATCATAAGTATATAAAGTAGAAACAAACAAGAAGGTTATAGTCAGTCAAGCCCGACTATATTTTACCCTGCATTACATATGTTAACACACCCTTCCTTAATATACATACATATGTATATTACACTGTTTTAATATATACATATGCATATGTATGCAGGCAGTTGCATATGGACTGTTTTGCTTCTCATGTGTGCTTAGCTTATGTATATACTTCTTGTGATTGCGTAAACTCAGAGTTGGACAAAATACATGCTTTGCTGTATTTGAAATACAAAATACATTTATAACCATTAATCAATCGGTAACACATTAGTTTCCTTTCATTAACACTAGATTTTGAAAAGTTTAATCAGATAAGCAGCCTCTTGTTGGAGAATATATACATTCTGCTAAAGAACACAATGTTTCTACAGGTCCTGATGAAAACAGACTGGTGTTCAATTTTATGGAAACAGTTCTCTGCAAGGCACATTCAACAAGGTAAGCCCAAGGTGAATTAAAAAAATTCACCCTCTGCATTTTCTTTTTGTGTTTGAACGGTAGAATGTCAGAAAATTCAACCACGATATATTAAGAGCCCAGCTGATTAAAATTAATTTGACATTTTTACGTTATAAAAATTTAATTTTACATGAAATTTTTAACATTCTACAGTTCAAACACAAAAAAAATGCAGAGGGCGAATTTTTTGAATTCGCCTTGGGCTTACTTGTTGAATGTGTCTAGGTTCTCTGTATGTAAAAAAAAAAATTATTAAAAGTAAAGTTAAGTAATATCAAGGCGATTTCAAAAATTCGCCCTCCACATTTCTTTTTTATATTCTTTATATAGTTATAAGTGTGGGTATATATCAGTTTGTCATTCCGTTTGTAATTTCTTTATTATCCATTTGCAACCCCTTAAAGTATATATATTCTGGATCGTTATAGATAGGGAAGTTGATATAGCCATGTCAATCTGTTGAAATCAAGTTTCCAGAGTCAAATAAAGTGATACGGATCAGTTATTGAAGTCAAACTATTGGAAATATGCTGGAGACAATCGCTATTTAAAATTAGCAAAATTGGTTGACTATTGACCGAAATATAAACGAAAACTCAAAATAACCCATTTTTTAGGATAAAATATTGTTCATATATTCCTATATATCTCAGTAAATATAGTCATTCTTGGCACAAAACTTGGCACGAATACTCTGAAAATAGGGACCTCAATAAGGGAAATTGTTTTTCAGATAGGATCAGGGGAAGTGGTTTTTTCTGTACAATTGCACAAATTTTGTGAAATATTTCCTGAGCTAAATCTTGGAAACTATAACAGCTATCCACTTCAAATGTTTCAAAAAAAAAAGTAATTGTACAACAAGACCTACACTTTGGAGAAAAAAATTTTTGGGTGGGGAAAGAAGAAGGTGTAGCTTCCATACAAACAATCAATTTTTATGAAATCTTCGATACGCTTTGTCTCGGAAACAGTTATCGACTTCTAGTGTTCTACAAAAAGTAATTCTATGATGAGACCTACACTTTGTGAAAAAAAGTTAGGAGCAGGGGGAACAAGAAGATCCCCTAAAAATTAACAACTTTTATTAACCTTTTAATATGAATAATGTCGAAACTTTTATAATTCTCGACCTCAAACCTTCTTCCTCTATTTCTATTATTTATACTGACGTTAAAATTTTATAAAGTTTTCTATGGACTTTAAAACTGGCACAAGGTATTTTAATTATATTAATTGCAGTACAAAATAACTCGGCTGGGCATATTAAAAGACCAATGTGAAGGGTATATAAGATTTCGCACAGCCAAATATAGCGATCTTACTTGTTGTGTTTAAAAGTGTGAATGTCAAAAAAATTTAAATTTTTCTACAAAATTTAATTTTTTTGACATTCACATTTCCAAACATCCACTGAGGGCTTGATATTATCTGTATGAGAAAGCCCTGGAAAAAAACGTGCCTTGCTAAGCCGAAGACATGAATGAATACGAAGACAAAGTTTCCATTCTGTTTTTTTTTTGGAAATTGTAACATTTTTAAATTTTGCTAATGACAATTTTTTGTATAACAAAAAAATGTATTTTGCAATAATATATTTTGATATCATAAGAATTTGAAATACAAAATACTTCAGTGTTAGGTATTTTAAATACAAAATACATAAGAAGGTGATATTTCAAATAAAAATACAAAATACGTATTTGTATATCGAATACGTATTTCAAACACAAGTATTTGAAATACTACCCAACCCTGCGTATACTTATGTCTAAAATACATTATATGTATAAGGTTCAGCTATATTCCAGAAGATTTTGTTCTTGTTCGAAAAAACAAGAGTAAAAGGAAAATTGCTTCCTAAATTTGCCAAAGTTACCCAAATTACCTGGAAAACAAAAACCAAATTTTGTAAATTTTGAAGCACTAATGCTGCTTTTTTTTAAATCTATTTTAGTAATTTTAGACTTAAAAAGCATAACATTTTACAAACACGACATTGACATTATTGGCAATTGCTGAAAAAAGTGAACAAAAATCTGTTATAATAAAGAAAATAAGAAATATATATGTGTGAACTTATGTAAATTTTTACGTATAAATTAAAATTTTTTAAAAAAATATTAAAATCAAGCTTTATTTCTTTTGCAAAATGTTTAACTAGTTTTTGAATTTTAAAAGTAAACAAAAATTAACTGATTTTCAAGTTCTTGTCCAAATTTACCCAAAGAAAAAGTTCGGGGGAATTTGTACAGGAAATGAAAAATAATTACTTCCTCATGCTCGATCTTTACCTGGAACCATAGTTGCCAGAAAATTTCGCTCCAATATCGTCAAATCTTTGAACAAAAATCGTCAAAACTTTCAAAACAAGTTTTGGAAATCGTCAGAGAATCGTCAACACTAAAATTTATGTTTTGATTACTTTTTTACTTAATAATAATAAAAAAAAATAGGGAAACAAAGTGCTTGCAGGTAGTTTCGTCAAAACTAGTAACAAAAAAGGCAAAATTTGTTGCAAAACAAAACAAACTGAAATTGAAAAAGCCCACACTTTTAGGAAAGTTTTTACAGATTTTTAAGTTTAGTCCTTAAAGATAATTTTTATATGCTAATTTTTATTTATTGAAAAGAAAACAGTCATGCCATTTCCCTTTCTCTTATACATGTAAGTTAAATACGTGATGTTTACAAACAAAAAGACACTACTACAGTTCAAAGAGTACTGATGATGAAATTGGTTAGCTGTTTCGAAAATGCATTCTAGAAAAATCTGATATTTTTTAAATAAAAGTTTCTTTCCTATTTGTAATTCTTGTTATAATATACAGTATTCTAACTAAAAACATTTAAACATTTTTAAAATAAACAAGCAATGGCTAATATGGAAAAGCTAAACATGGTTTTTTATTTCTTTTAAACCGAACACATTAGATATACATATGTAGTGTACATATATACAAATAGTATATTTTAGGTGTGTTGTACTGTAGAGTATTAAGAGTGAAGGGCATTTAAAACCTTTCATTTGGTTCCAATGTTAAAGCGTTTCTCTGGAAACACTTATTTATGATATTATGTATATGATATTTAAAAGTCATACTTGTGTATAAAAAAATTTTAAGGTTCTGGCTAAAGTCGAATACCTTATAAAAATCGTCAAATATAAGGTAAAAATCGTCCAATCGTCAAAAGCCATTTTTGTGGCCAAAAATCGTCAAATCTGGCATATATGCCTAGAACGCTTTTGAGTAAGTTTGGGTATTTTTGTGTAAGTTTAGACTGTGTCGTTAAGCATCTATAACAATGGTTGTCAAAAATTCATTTTTAGTGCACAATTGTGCTACAAAAACAATAAAAACAAACTCACACCGACGCTTGTTCTCTTTTATTTCAGTTTGATTTCAGTCGTTAATTGAGTGTTAACGAGTGCACATGGGCGGATGCTTACTGTTTTTTTTTCAGCTTTGTTGTTTTTTCAGCTTTGATTTAATTTCAAAATAAACCAGCAAACAAAATAGTATAATGGAAGACAAAAATTTTTGTTTTGTCATTAAAAATGCTTTTGGTAACATGCAATGCATTTTATGTTACCAAACATTTAAAACAAAGAAAACATTATATTTCTTCGAACCGAAGTCCAAGCTCCAAAAAAATGGGAATAGAATTTTGGAAAAATCTAAATGATATCGATTTTCCAGAGTTAAAAAGAAATGCTTTGAAGTTGTTATCCCTTTTTCCCTCTACATATTGCTGCGAACAAATTTTTTCCGACTTAAAATTTATTTGTTCCAAGCAGAGAAATAAATTAACTTCTTCAAATTTAAAACATATTTTGTTAATAAGAAATTGTTACAAAATCTTGAATTTGGAAAACTTAATTTATAATACCTAAATACACTTAATTTTTTAAGTTTTAACTGTAAATTGAACTCGCCCAATGGAATATGTGTGAAAAAAAAATTGTCTAATTCTGTAATAACTGAGGCATATTTTTTATTTAATTTTAATAACTTTTTTTAAGTTCATTTCCATTTTGCTTTAAAAAGTAAAATTCATCACATTTGCAATGCTTAGTTTTTTGTTTGCTGGGCAATTTTCTCTTATCCAATACAGACGCATTTCATTAAATGAGAAAATTGACAACCCCTGATCTATAACACAACTATGTATGTATTAGAGAACGGTTTGAATGCCATATTTTAGGGTAGTGAATGGATTCACAAAAAATGAGTGCGTTGTTGTCAATTCACATCATTTCAAAAAAGCAAGACACGGCACAATCATAAAATTTAAAAGCAACGAAAACGATTGCTTGCCTTCTGCTTATACGTCAAAAGGCAATGAATATCCAGCTTTACAACGAATATAAAGAAAAGCAATGAATATATGAATGGATTCGTTGCTGATTAAGTAAAACTAAACATTTAAAACATATCACCTTTTTTTTTGTTTTTGATTAATAATGAGAAAGTAAAGTCATATTGCCCCTTTTTTTATAAAACTAAATAAAAAAATCAACATTTTAATTTTTAAAATTTTTTTCGAATTTCATTTTTATACCCTTCACATAGTGATAGGGTATATATCACTTTGTCATTCCGTTTGTAATTTCTTTATTATTCATTTGCGACCCCATAAAGTATATATATTCTGGATCCTTATAGATAGGGAAGTTGAAATAGCCATGTCCGTCTGTCCGTCTGTCTGTCTGTCTGTCCGTCTGTCCGTCTGTCCGTCTGTTGAAATCAAGTTTCCGGAGTCAGATAAAAAGATACAGATCAGTAAATGGTGTCAAACGATTACAAATATCCCGCTAACAATCGCTATTTAAAATCAGCAAAATCGGTTACCTATTGACCGAGATATAAGCGAAAACCCAGAGTAACCCATTTTTTTAGTACAAAATCCGTGCATATATCCCTATATATCTCAGTAAGTATAATCACTTATGCCACAAAACTTGGCACGGATACTCCTAAAGAAAGGACCTAAATAATGGAAAAAGTTTTTTCCGATAGGACCAGGGGAAGGGGCATTTTTCCTACAATTGCACAAATTTGGTGAAATATTTTATACGCTATATCTCGTAAACTATAACAGCTATCGACTTAAAATGTTTTACAAAAATTAATTGTACCCTAAGGGCTACACTTTAAAAAAAAATTTTTTTGAGTGGGGGCAAAAAAAGGGGTAGCTCCCATACAAATTAATGATTTGTATGAAATTTCCGATACGCTATATCTCGGAAACTATAACAGATATCGAAATGAAATGTTCTACATAAAGTAATTGGGCAATAAGGGCTACGCCTTAAAGAAAAAATTTTTTGGGTGGGGGCAAAAAAAGGGGTAGCTCCCATACAAATTAACGATTTTTATGAAATACCGATACGCTATATCTCGGAAACTATAAAAGATATCGAAATGAAATGTTCTACAAAAAGTAATTGGGCAGGAATGCCTACGCTTTAAAGAAAAAAGGGGTAGCTCCCAAACAAATCGACAATTATTATAAAATATTCGATGCGCTTTATCTCGGAAACTATAAAAGATATCGAAATGAAATGTTCTACAAAAAGTAATTGGGCAAGAATGCCTACGCTTTAAAGAAAAATTTTTTTGAGTGGCGGCAAAAAAAGGGGTAGCTCCCATACAAATCAACGATTATTATAAAATATTCGATACGCTATATCTCGGAAACTATAACAGATATCGAAATCAAATGTTCTACAAAAAGTAATTGGGCAATAAGGCCTACGCTTTAAAGAAAAACATTTTTAAATGGGGGCAAAAAAAGGGGTAGCTCCCATACATATTAACAGTTTTTGTTAAATTTTCGATATGCTATATCTTGGAAACTATAACAGATATCGAAATCAAATGTTCTACAAAAAGTGATTGGACATCAAGGGCTACGCTCTGAAGAAAAACATTTTCGGATGGGGGGTGAAGAAGGGGTAGCTCCCATACAAATTAACAATTTTTATAAAATTTTCGATACGCTACTTCTGGAAAACTATTCTACAAAAAGTAATAATCAAATAATTCATACATTTTGGAGAAAAATTTGGAGAAGAGCAGGGGGACTAGAACATTTAATAAGTTTTATTAACCTTTATATATGAATAATGTCGAAAACTTTTAAAACTCTTGACCTCAAACTTTCCTCATCTATTTATATTATTCATACGAACGTTAAAATTTTGTATATTTTTCTATGGACTTTAAAACTTGCACAAGGTTTTTTATTATATTATTTGCAGTACAAAATTACTCGGCTGGGTATATTTAAAGACCAATGTGAAGGGTATATAAGATTCGGCACAGCCGAATATAGCGCTCTTACTTGTTTTGTAATGCAACGAGCTTTTAACGATGCCAACGAATGTTTTACGAAGCAGTGAATGGCTATATATATTCAATGTGTCAACTTTATAGCTCGTTGCTTGACATGTAATGGCATTTCTCAAAGCGAGTGTATAAAAGGCAATCATCAAAAAATATGAATAGTTGCACTGTAATAGCACTAGTAATTGTTTCTGAATAAAAGCAATGCAAAAGCAATTAATATTTGAGTAGGCAATATAAAGGAAATCATTCATTCCGTTCTATAGTATGTATGTACATACATATATTAACAATGCTTCAACCAAATTTAAAAGATATTTGGTGTAAAACACTTTTGCGAATAGCCTTTAAGTAACGTAGATATAAAGTTTTTAATATACTACATATAAGCCTAGAAGATTGGGTTTCAAGTAAAGCACTTATACAAAAGTATGGAAGTTGCTTTAAAAAAAATTTATTGTAGAAAATAAATATGTTGTTAAAATTGCTAGTTCTTAATAATTCTATGTAAAAAATATTGTTGTTTATTATTTCAGAACATAAATTTGAATGAACGAACAAAGTTTACAAAAATCAAAAGTTTAAAAAATTACTGCTAACAGAAGTTGTTTTTTATAAAAACCAAGTCAGGTATATTTATAACATTTCCTCACGCCTAATTTTGCTCTGCTCTAATTTTCTTCCTGATTCTTTCTGATCGCCTTGGTGTGAAGTGCTGTTGCCGTTTTTCACAGCGCCGTTGTGCAACCAGTTTTGTTCGGATACTTGCATCTTCCGCATTTACTAACGAGTTTGGGGGAATTTGTACGTCTTCGGCATAACTTGGTCTATCGGCTGCCATTGTGGGATCTTGTTCTACGTTAAGGGGTATACTTGCTTGAATTTCAGAATTTCTACTTGTTTCATTTATCTGCCTAAATTCCTGTGGATCACCTTGTTCTTGATTGCTAAATTGATTGGTTGGAAGTAAAATATCAAGATCATAGTTTCCCCTACGTGGGGATTGACAGTCATTTGTTTCTAGTTTAACTAAAAAATTTCCTTAAAATCCTTTTTAATGTTATCAAGTGCTAACTTTAAATTTTCTTGCGTCCCATTTCTAATCTGCAAGCATTTTTCGCTATGCGAATTAAAGTACGGACATTTTAATTCAAATCCAAATTGTTTAAACCAGCCATAACCAAAGATATTAGAAACATGTTCAATGTCAACAACATATAGAATTAAGATTTTCCTTTGATTACCTACTTCTACTTTGACTTTTATCATACCTTTTAGAGGCAAAGAGTTACCTCCATATGATTTCAATATTTTGTCACTGGGAGTGCATAAAGGGCTTTGCAGCTTTCTATAAACGTCTAGTCCAATTAGGGAGCACGAAGCTCCTGTGTCCACTTGAAATACAAAATCTTTGTTATTTACCTTAATTTCAATCATAAGCTTGTCATAATTTCTTTTAACATCATTGACCTCTGATGTTTCAATTTCATCTATTTGACTAATAGATGTTTCCTCAATGCCCGCTTCTTGTATTTGACGAACATTTTGACGTTTGGGAATTTGATCAGGCATATTTTCGTTTTGTTGAATGAAGGATTGTGATTGACATACTTTCGAGATGTGACCCAATTTTAAGCATTTATTGCATTTAGTTTTATTTTTAAAATGATAACAATCTGTTCTTCGATGGACTTTACCACAACCTGGGCACGATTGTAAAAGTTTTTTTGAATTATTATTTGCTAATCGGCTTTGAAAGTTCGATGACCGCTGAACTGCATTAACTTCACTTGACAAGGCTTCTGAGCTCTCTATTTCATCCTCGTCGCCAAATGTTAAAATTGCTAGTTCTTAATAATTCTATGTAAAAAATATTGTTGTTTATTATTTCAGAACATAAATTTGAATGAACGAACAAAGTTTACAAAAATCAAAAGTTTAAAAAATTACTGCTAACAGAAGTTGTTTTTTATAAAAACCAAGTCAGGTATATTTATAACAGAAGTTGTTTTTTATAAAAACCAAGTCAGGTATATTTATAACATTATAAATAAATAATTTTTTAAATTTTTTTACATACATACACATACTAATACATATATATGTTTATTGTTTTAAATGTCAAATATCGCTGCAGATAAAATAACTAGTATATGTTACAAATATAACTGTGGACTTAAAAATAGTAGCATATCTGACCTTTTTCCATACATCGAACTATTGATTTTAACATAAGGTTGTCATAAGAGCCCAAATAGTTCAGTTTCATATAGTTATATACTAGTTAAAATACTAGTATATTTTGTTCGTAGCTTTTTATCAGTATTTTTTTTGCACTTATTATTCAGCACAGTCGATGTTTAAAATATTTTTTTTTTAATTTTGCTCTTTTTTAACTGGCACAAACTTCTCACTTTTACAACAGTCCTGGTTCCAAATAGTGCATAGCTATTCCAAAACGTTACTTGTTTCAAATTTGGCTACAGGTATATCTGTATGTGTCTCTTTCTGCTGAAACAATGTCATGAACATTTTTTTGTTTTATAATTATTAAACAATATTTTCGTTAGTCTTTTATATAGTTTTTTAATTTTTGTTATAAATTTTAAATAAATTTAACAAATATATATTAAACAAGTAAGAGTGCTATATTCGGCTGTGCCGAATCTTATATACCCTTCACATTGGCCTTCGAAATCCCAAATTCTTTTTATTTTTATCAATTTTTATACCCTTCACATAAGTGATAAGGGTATATATAAGTTTGTCATTCCGTTTGTAATTCCTTTATTATTCATTTGGGACCCCATAAAGTATATATATTCTGGATCCTTATAGATAGGGAAACCGATTTAGCGATGTCCGTCTGTCCGTCTGTCCGTCTGCATGTCTGTCCGTGTTATGGTTGAAATCAACTTTCTGAAGCCCCCCGATATTGCATAGACCCGAATGTGGTATCAAACTGTCACAGATAGTCGCGAGAAAATCGGTATTGAAATTCAGCAAAATCGCCCGATAAATGACCGAGATATAAGCAAAAAACCACGACTACCTCGGTTTTTTGAGTCTACAACAACAACAAAGAACATACTTTTACATGTAATAATAAAAAAACAACAAAAAAACAACAAAAAAAGAAAAAAACAGAATCAGTCATGTCTATATTATTGAAACACACCCAAAACAAAAATTTTATTAGTATTAGTGTTCATACATATAACAGCGTTGCCATACAAAGCTTAATTTAAACATTTTTAAAATCGCTCCTACGGCTTCCAGGGTTCTCCTACAAAGGTAAAATGTAAGACCGACCCAAATTATTTTTTCCATCCAAACATTTTTGTGGAACATACTTACTCTCTATCTCCAGCCCCTGACATGGTTGCCATACAAAATCTTAAAAAATAAGGTAAAAACCGCTACAACTTCCCCGGAGTCGCCCGTAGAGGGAAAAAATGTATCACAGACCCCCATTAGTTTTTCCTCCCAAACGTATTCCTAGAGCATACTTACCCCCTATCTCCACGCCCTGAGGGGGTTGCCATACAAAATTTACAAAAATTATATGAAAATGCCTACAACTTCTTTAGAGTTGGCCTTAGAGCAATAAAGTGTACCACCGACCCCCATTAATTTCTTCTCCCAAACATATTCCTAGAACATACTTACCACCTATCTCCACGCCCTAAGGGGGTTGCCATACAAAATTTACAAAAATGATGTAAAAATGCCCACAACTTCTTTAGAGTTGGCCTTAGAGCAATAAAGTGTACGACCGACCCTTATTAGTTTCTTCTCCCAAACATATTCCTAGAACATACTTACCACCTATCTCCACGCCATAATGGGGTTGCCATACAAAATTTACAAAAATGATAAAATGCCCACAACTTCTTCAGAGTTGGCCTTAGAGCAATAAAGTGTACGACCGACCCCTATTAGTTTCTTCTTCCAAACATATTCCTAGAACATACTTACCCCCTATCTCCACGCCCTAATGGGGTTGCCATACAAAATTTACAAAAATGATGTAAAAATGCCCACAACTTCTTTAAAGTTGGCCTTAGAGCAATAAAGTGTACGACCGACCCCTATTAGTTTCTTCTCCCAAACATATTCCTAGAACATACTTACCCCCTATCTCCACGCCCTAATGGGGTTGCCACACAAAATTTACAAAAATGATAAAATGCCCACAACTTC
Source organism: Melanophora roralis (assembly GCA_963583895.1). Classification (NCBI taxonomy): domain Eukaryota; kingdom Metazoa; phylum Arthropoda; class Insecta; order Diptera; family Rhinophoridae; genus Melanophora; species Melanophora roralis. The sequence continues at coordinate 1,783,416 of OY757192.1, read as the reverse complement.
TTCAGAGTTGGCCTTAGAGCAATAAAGTGTACGACCGACCCCTATTAGTTTCTTCTCCCAAACATATTCCTAGAACATACTTACCCCCTATCTCCACGACCTAATGGGGTTGCCATACAAAATTTACAAAAATGATGTAAAAATGCCCACAACTTCTTTAGAGTTGGTCTTAGAGCAATAAAGTGTACGACCGACCCCTATTAGTTTCTTCTCCCAAACATATTTCTAAAACGTACTTACCACCTATCTCCACGCCATAATGGGGTTGCCATACAAAATTTACAAAAATGATAAAATGCCAACAACTTCTTAAGAGTTTGCCTTAGAGCAATAAAGTGTATGACCGACCCCCATTAGTTTGCCCTCCCAAACATATTCGTAGAACATACTTACCCCCTATCTCCACGCTCTAAGGGGGTTGCCATACAAAATTTACAAAAATTATGTAAAAATGCCCACAACTTCTTTAGAGTTGGCCTTAGAGCAATAAAGTGTACGACCGACCCCTATTATTTTAACCTCCCAAACATATTCCTAGAACATACTTTCCCCTATCTCCACGCCCTAATGAGGTTGCCATACAAAATTTACAAAAAGGATAAAATGCCCACAACTTCTTCAGAGTTGGCCTTAGAGCAATAAAGTCTACGACCGACCCCTATTAGTTTCTTCTCATAAACATATTCCTAGAATATAATTACCCCCTATCTCCACGCCCTGAGGGGGTTGCCATACAAAATTTACAAAAATGATATGAAAATGCCCACAACTTCTTCAGAGTTGGCCTTAGAGCAATAAAGTGTACCACCGACCCCCATTAATTTCTTCTCCTAAACATATTCCTAGAACGTACTTACCACCTATCTCCACACCCTAAGGGGGTTTCCATACAAAATTTACAAAAATGATGTAAAAATGCCCACAACTTCTTTAGAGTTGGCCTTAGAGCAATAAAGTGTAGGACCGACCCCCATTAGTTTGCCCTCCCAAACATATTCCTAGAACATACTTACCCCCTATTTCAACGCCCTAAGGGGGTTGCCATACAAAATTTACAAAAATTATGTAAAAATGCCCACAACTCCTTTAGAGTTGGCCTTAGAGCAATAAAGTGTACGACCGACCCCTATTATTTTAACCTCCCAAACATATTCCTAGAACATACTTTCCCCTATCTCCACGCGCTAATGGGGTTTCCATACAAAATTTACAAAAATGTTAAAATGCCCACAACTTCTTCAGAGTTGGCCTTAGAGCAATAAAGTCTACGACCGACCCCTATTAGTTTCTTCTCATAAACATATTCCTAGAATATACTTACCCCCTATCTCCACGCCCTGAGGGGGTTGCCATACAAAATTTACAAAAATGATATGAAAATGCCCACAACTTCTTCAGAGTTGGCCTTAGAGCAATAAAGTGTACCACCGACCCCCATTAATTTCTTCTCCCAAACATATTCCTAGAACGTACTTACCACCTATCTCCACACCCTAAGGGGGTTGCCATACAAAATTTACAAAAATGATGTAAAAATGCCCACAACTTCTTTAGAGTTGGCCTTAGAGCAATAAAGTGTACGACCGACCCCTATTACTTTCTTTTCCCAAACATATTCCTAGAACATACTTACCCCCTTTCTCCACGCCATAATGGGGTTGCCATACAAAATTTACAAAAATGATAAAATGCCCACAACTTCTTCAGAGGTGGCCTTAGAGCAATAAAGTGTACGACCGACCCCCATTAGTTTGCCCTCCCAAATATATTCTTAGAACATACTTACCCCCTATCTCAACGCCCTAAGGGGGTTGCCATACAAAATTTACAAAAATGATATGAAAATGCCCACAACTTCTTTAGAGTTGGCCTTAGAGCCTATTTAAAAATTAGAAATATTTCATAAGTAAAAAAATGGTTAAAAATAAAAAAAGTTTGGGATTGCGAAAGGTCAATGTGAAGGGTATATAAGATTCGGCACAGCCGAATATAACGCTCTTACTTGTTTTACTTATGAAATATTTCATATTTTTAAATAGGGGTCGGTGTCATTTTTTAGCGCTCCACGGATGACAACGGGGAAGTTGTAGGGGGTTTTATCCTTATTTTTTCAAATTTTGTATAGCAACCCCCTTACATAGAGGGTAAGTATATTCTAGTAAAATGCTTAGGAGGGAAAACTAATGGGGGTCAGTGATATATTTTATTGCTCTAAGGCGACCTCTGAAGAAGTCGTGGGTATTTTACATCATTTTTGTAAATTTTGTATGGCAACCCCCTTAGGGCGTGGATATAGGGGGTAAGTATGTTCTAGGAATATGTTTGGAAGGGAAAATTAATGGGGGTCTGTGATACATTTTTTTCCTCTACGGGCGACTCCGGGGAAGTTGTAGCCTTTTTTACCTTATTTTTTAAAATTTTTTGTGGCAACCATGTTAGGGGCTGGAGATAGAGTGTAAGTATGCTCCAAAAAAATTTATGGGTGGATAAACTAATTAGGGTCGGTCGTACATAGTGATGGGACAAGGGTAAATACCCAAATGGTAAATTGGGTATTTAAATGTAAATACCCAGGTATTTACCCAAGCGCCTGGGTATTTACCCAAAATGTGGGTATAAATCAGAATAAAGAAAAATTTAAATAAATTAAAAGAGTTTAATTTTTTATTATGAATTAGATTTTTCGAAAGTTTCGTTTCGAAACTTTAATCTTTCTAGTTGCTTCAGGATTGTTGTTGTCATCGCTCCCACTCATTACATTGAAATGCCATAAGCACGCTGATTAGCGGTTCTTATTAAAAATTGTTGTTGTGTTTGATGCAGCCAAAACTGCCTTATCTGAGCAAAACGCAATAAGAAATGTAAAAACGAAATGCACTTAAACAAACTTTGTTCAAAATAAATTCGAAAATGCGTTAAATATGTTACAATGAGTATTTGTTATTCAAATGAGTATTTACCCGAAATCAGATAAATACCCGGGTATGAAAATGGGTATAAATGGGTAAATACCCAGCGTAGGGTAAATACCCAGGTCTAAACCCATCTCTAGTCGTACACTTTATTGCTCCTAGGCTGACTCTGAAGAAGTTTTTGGGAATTTGCATATTATTTTTGTAATGCAACCCCCTTAGGGTGTGAAGATAGGGGGTTGGTATGCTCTAGGTAAATGTTTGGGTGAAGAAACTAATGGGGGTCGGTGTTACACTTTATTGCTCTAAGGCCCACTCTAAAGAAGTTGTGGGCATTTTCATATCATTTTTGTAAATTTTGTATGGCAACCCCCTTTGGGCGTGGAGATAGGGAGTAAGTATGTTCTAGAAATATGTTTGGGAGGGGAAACTAAGGGGGGCTGTCATACACTTTATTGCTCTAAGGCCAACTCTGAAGAAGTTGTGGGCATTTTTACATCATTTTTGTAAATTTTGTATGGCAACCCTCTTAGGGCGTAAATATAGGGGGTAAGTATGTTCTAGGAATATGTTTGAGAGAAGAAAACTAATGGGGGCCGGTCGTATACTTTATTGCTCTAAGGCCAACTTTGAAGCAACTCTGAAGAAGTTGTGGGCATTTTTACATCATTTTTGTAAATTTTGTATGGCAACCCCCGTAGGGCGTAGAGATAGGAGGTAAGTATGCTCTAGGAATACGTTTGGGAGGAAAAACTAATGGGGGTCTGTCATACATTTTTTTCCTCTACGGGCGACTCCGGGAAGTTGTAGCGGTTTTTACCTTATTTTCTAAAATTTTGTATGGCAACCATGCCAGGGGCTGGAGATAGAGAGTAAGTATGTTCCACAAAAATGTTTGGAAGGATAAACTTATTCGGATCGGTCTTACATTTTACCTTTGCAGGAGAACCCTGGAAGTCGTAGGAGCGATTTTAAAAATGTTTAAATTAATCTTTGTATGGCAACGCTGTTATATGTATGAACACTAATACTAATAAAATTTTTGTTTTGGGTGTGTTTCAATAATATCAGCATGACTAATTTTGTTTTTTATTTTGTTTTTTTACTATTACATGCAAAAGTATCACTTATGTGAAGGGTATAAAAATATGTGTTGGTGTACTTAAAGGTGCCCCTTTTTTAAACAAAAGTCCCTTTTTGTTGCCATTTTTTCCATAAATCCCCTTTTTTGGTACTTTTTGAAAATATCCAACGGTAACGTTGGTTGTGATATTCATCTTAGAGCATTAATGGCTTACGAATATTAATTAAAAAGCCAATTTAATTTTTATGAGATTAGCCAAAAATAAGTTGATTTTCAAATAATATTATTTATGCGCAGAAAGGACTCTATAACTGCGGCGTGTATTTTAAAGCTTTAAGTGACTTTGCCTTCGAAATTTTATATATTGTAAAGTATCCCAGCAAAAACTTGGAAGTGATTAGGTATAACAAATTTCTTACTTTTCCACTACTACTATATACCGTCTGTATAACTTAGCAACTATCTATTCAGTTTGACAATTTCTTAGCTTCTTCTAACTTAATATTTTAACCCGTTTCAACCAAAACATCGAAGAAGAAAACTTTAAATGCATCAATGAGTAACTGGGGTCCCCAAGAAAAGGTTATTTCAATGCCAATAAAATAATAGCTTATGTAAGCCCCTCTTCGTATGCGAGCATGGTAAGTACTTATTAAACTCCCTCTTTGTAAACGAGCATGGTAAGTACTTGCCTCCAATGTCATCGGCATGTTAAGATAATAGGTTAAAATGCTAATGAGTTAGAGCTTTTTGGATTTCAACTCATTACAAAGCAACGTAAGCTTTTCCTGGGATACTATTGTGCAGGGGTCATTACAAAACTCCTGTTAACGAACCCCTGTCAATCAATTTTTGAAATAAAACTGCAAACAATTACCTCATTTTACTTAGGTGAGGAGTAAACATTTACACTTACATTCAGTCGGTTATGTTAAAAAAATTTTTAAGCTCATTATACGAAAATATAATAAGATCTTACAGCACAGACATTTAACAGACACATTTAGCACAGATAAAATTCTCTAAGGCACCCAACCTATTGAAACTAGTAGTTATCGGCCAACTATCTCACGTAGTCACATTCGCAGCTCAAAATTTATCAGAATAATTTCTTTTTGCGTAACTAAATTCTAAAATGGAGTTTATTTAAATTGAACTTAATTTTAGTCTACAATTAAAACCATGTTTCAAAAAGCAGAAAACAAGACATGAAATATAATGATTCTGAGTTGTATCTTTTTTTTTCTTGATTAAGTGTGTGTATGTTAGGACTTACATATGTATGTATATAAGTTGATATGTCTTGATCAAAAAAAGTTACTTGTTTCCTCTGTATTAGACCGTTTTGCGTAAAATTGTCCAGATGCCAACATAAGCTAATTCTTTTTATTAACTTTTGACTAACCGCACATTTTCCTTTTGGGTCATTTTGTGGAATTTAAATACACATTTACAGTAAAAAAAAACGATGTACAAATCTCTTAACATACACAAAAGTATTTGCTTCGCCATTCTCATACATATTATCAACTACGTTGTCTATTATATCCCCATTCATTTGTCCATCAAATTCTGTTTGAAAAAATTTACTTTTTTGCTAAAAACAAAAACAATTTATTAATAACGATTAAAACCCCTATTTAAGCACGTACACACCAGCTTAAAAGGCTAACAAGTAAAAGTGCTATATTCGGCTGTGCCGAATCTTTTATACCCTTCACATTGGTCTTTAAATATACCCTTCCGAGTAATTTTGTACTGCAAATAATATAATAAAAAACCTTGTGCGAGTTTTCAAGCCCATAGAAAAAATAACAAAATTTTAACGTTCGTATGAATAATAGAAATAGATGAAGAAGATTTGAGGTCAAGAGTTTTAAAAGTTTTCGACATTATTCATATTTAAAGGTTAATAAAACTTGTTAAATGTTCTAGTCCCCCTGCTCTTCTCCAACTTTTTCACCAAAATGTATAAATTATTTTATTATTACTTTTTGTAGAATATTCGAAGTCGATAGCTGTTATAGTTTCCGAGATATAGTGTGTCGAATATTTTATAATAATTGTTAAAATGTATGGGAGCTACCCCTTTTTTTGCCCCCACTCAAAAAATTTTTTCTTTAAAGCGTAGGCATTCTTGCCCAATTACTTTTTGTAGAACATTTCATTTCGATATCTTTTATAGTTTCCGAGATAAAGCGTATCGAATATTTTATAATAATTGTCGATTTGTTTGGGAGCTACCCCTTTTTTCTTTAAAGCGTAGGCATTCCTGCCCAATTACTTTTTGTAGAACATTTCATTTCGATATCTTTTATAGTTTCCGAGATATAGCGTATCGGTATTTCATAAAAATCGTTAATTTGTATGGGAGCTACCCCTTTTTTTGCCCCCACTCAAAAAATTTTTCTTTAAAGTGTAGGACTTTGCGTACAATTACTTTTTGTAGAACATTTTAAGTCGATAGCTGTTATAGTTTACGAGATATAGCGCATCGAATATTTCATAACAATTGTTAATTTGTATGGGAGCTACCCCTTTTTTTGCCCCCACTCAAAAATTTTTTTCTTTAGAGCGTAGGCCTTCTTGTCTAATTACTCTTTGTGGAGCATTTGATGTCGATAGCGGTTATAGTTTCCCAGATAAAGCGTATCGAAAATTTCATACAAATCATTAATTTTTATGGGAGCTACCCCTTTTTTTGCCCCCGCTCAAAAATTTTTTTCTTTAAAGCGTAGTCCTTGTTTTCCAATTACTTTTTGTAGAACATTTGATTTCGATATCTGTTATAGTTTCCGAGATATAGCGTATCGAAAATTTCATACAAATCGTTAATTTGTATGGGAGCTACCCCTTTTTTTGCCCCCACTCAAAAAATTTTTTCTTTAAAGCATAGGCCTTCTTGCCCAATTACTTTTTGTAGAACATTTGATTTCGATATCTGTTATAGTTTTCGAGATATAGCACATCGAATATTTTATAATAAGTGTTGATTTGTATGGGAGCTACCCCTTTTTTTGCCCCCACTCAAAAATCTTTTTCTTTAAAGTGTAGGACTTTGCGTACAATTACTTTTTGTAAAACATTTTAAGTCGATAGCTGTTATAGTTTACGAGATATAGCGCATCGAATATTTCATAACAATTGTTAATTTGTATGGGAGCTACCCCTTTTTTTGCCCCCACTCAAAAAATTTTTCTTTAAAGTGTAGGACTTTGCGTACAATTACTTTTTGTAGAACATTTTAAGTCGATAGCTGTTATAGTTTACGAGATATAGCGCATCGAATATTTCATAACAATTGTTAATTTGTATGGGAGCTACCCCTTTTTTTGCCCCCACTCAAAAATTTTTTTCTTTAGAGCGTAGGCCTTCTTGTCTAATTACTTTTTGTGGAGCATTTGATGTCGATAGCGGTTATAGTTTCCCAGATAAAGCGTATCGAAAATTTAATACAAATCATTAATTTTTATGGGAGCTACCCCTTTTTTTGCCCCCACTCAAAACATTTTTCCTTTAAAGCGTAGGCCTTGTTTTCCAATTACTTTTTGTAGAACATTTCATTTCGATACCTGTTATAGTTTCCGAGCTATAGTGTACCGAATATTTTATAATAATTGTTGATTTGTGTGGGAGCTACCCCTTTTTTTGCTCCCACTTAAAAAAAAATTTCTTTAAAGCGTAGGCCTTATTGCCAAATTACTTTTTGTAGAACATTTGATTTCGATATCTGTTGTAGTTTCCGAGATATAGCGCATCGAATATATCATAACAATTGTTAATTTGTATGGGAGCTACCCCTTTTTTTGCCCCCACTCAAAAAATTTTTTCTTTAAAGTGTAGGACTTTGCGTACAATTACTTTTTGTAGAACATTTTAAGTCGATAGCTGTTATAGTGTCTGAGATATAGCGCATCGAATATTTCATAACAATTGTTAATTTGTATGGGAGCTACCCTTTTTTTGCCCCCACTCAAAAAATTTTTTCTTTAAAGTGTAGGACTTTGCGTACAATTACTTTTTGTAGAACATTTGATTTCGAAAGCTGTTATAGTTTCCGAGCTATAGTGTGTCGAATATTTTATAATAATTGTTAAAATGTATGGGAGCTACCCCTTTTTTTGCCCCCACTCAAAAAATTTTTTCTTTAAAGCGTAGGCCTCCTTGCCTAATTACTTTTTGTAGAACATTTCATTTCAATATCTGTTATAGTTTCCGAGATATAACGCATCAAATATTTAATAACAATTGTTAATTTGTATGGGAGCTACCCCTTTTTTTGCCCCCACTCAAAAAAATTTTTCTTCAAAGTGTAGGACTTTGCGTACAATTACTTTTTGTAGAACATCTTAAGTCGATAGCTGTTATAGTTTACGAGATATAGCGCATAAAATATTTCACCAAATTTGTCAATTGTAGGAAAAATACCTCTTCCCCTGGTCCTATCTGAAAAAACTTTTTCCATTATTTAGGTCCCTTCTTTAGGAGTATCCGTGCCAAGTTTTGTGGCAAGAGTGACTATACTTACTGAGATATATAGGGATATATACACGGATTTTGTCCTAAAAAAAATAAGTTACTCTGGGTTTTAAATAGCGATTGTCTCCAGGATATTTGTAATAGTTTGACACCATTAACTGGTCTGTATCTTTTTATTTGACTCCGGAAACTTGATTTCAACAGACGGACAGACAGACATCGCTAAATCGGCTTCCCTATCTATAAGGATCCAGAATATATATACTTTATGGGGTCGCAAATGAATAATAAAGAAATTACAAATGTAATGACAAAGTGATATATACCCTTATCACTATGTGAAGGGTATAAAAATAGTTTAACGGAATCAAGATAACGAAATCAACAGTTTATTAATGACACTGATTTAAAACTTGTTACGCTTACAGTAGCTGATAAAAATTTGAAACATGTATATTCATTTCATATGCATAAAAAATTTTAAAAACAAGCCTTGATTACTAAGAAAAACAAATAAATAGATGTTTTTATTTTGTTCGAGCAAATTATAATATGCTTTTGGAATTTCGATTTCATTCGAATAATCAATAAAGGTTTTTTAATAGCTCAAATAACTCAAACAATTTTATATTCACATGACTCCTTCAACTCTTAAAATTTTATTGGTGTGTAATTCTTAAAAATGGGATTAAAATTTTTAGGTACAACATAAATTTATTAAAAAAATTAACAGTAATTAGCTGCAAACTTTTTCCATATATTTTACGCACAGAAAGAATTTCTTATCTCCTGAGGCCGGAAACAAATCAAACCAATTTCGAAAATCTTGCTCAAAAGCAAATCGTTTCCCAGAGAGAATGTTATACATCAGTCAAAACATCTAGTGGCGCATAACTTCGCACAACTTATTTCCGACAAATGCCAAACAAGTTCTGTAATAAGTGACCGTGCATTGCCAAACTACTTTATTACGGTTTCATATTTGGCCGCCAATTCTGGGCATTTGATCCAGCTGGTTGGCCCAACTTTATATAATATTAATTGCGCTTTGGGTAAACATAATTGATAAGCAATGATGCAGTGCAAAAATCTTAATTTTTGATAGCGTTTAATCAATATCTGAGCATAAAAGATTGTCTGTCAAAGCCTCATAGCTCTTTTTAGTAGTAAACGTAATTTTCCTGCTTTTGAATTACATATATTGAGTCTTAATCCTAATATTTAATAATTTGAAAAGCTCTAATTTTATTAAAAAATTTTCTTAATAGTATCTTACAAATGGATGCCTAAAAGTTATTAGTCCTTAAAAAGTTTATTTTATTAGGCAGACGTACTAACTTCCCTATCAATAATAGTCCAAAATATTGCATTAAATACTTTGGGGTATGGCCAAATAAGTATGTATATGGGATGTGTATGTAATTTTATCATCCAAAATACGTTCAAAAGCAAATGTTTTCTAAAGCTATAATCAAATTACATACCAAATCTCTTATAATGCGAAATATTACCAAGCAATGTAAAATAGACAATTTACCACTTTGCTGATTTTTCTATCTTAACTAGGTTAATAGTCCTTTATTTCAAGACTTATCATTTAAAAAAATTGTTTTCCATACTTTTTTTATTGAATCTTCGCTTTTGCGAACTATTCAATTTTTAAACTTATTAATTGATATTAGTATAGCCAGTGCCAGACAAAAAATTAACTTCTCATAATAAAATTAACTAATTTCAACAGTTTCATCAAGTAAGCGCAATAGTATCCATTCTATTCAGACGAGTGTGGCCACTATGTTACAATTTGTTTCAGCGAGCGGATATGGATGTGTTTCCAGCATATGTAAATACTTGTTCACATACATAGCTTAGGTTTTCGCATTTAACTAGTGAAACTTGAAGACCCTTGCGAATGTTGCTGTTTTTAATATACCATTGAGCACCAGATATCATTCTAAGAATATGGTATACCGTAGCACCAAATTGGTTTCAAAATCGGTTTGTAGAGTCGAAATATTCAGGACAAAGGACGAATCAAGACGAAGCACATAGTTTCTGCCAATCAGCCAATGAATTTGTGTAGCTTAAGGTTTAATTTGTGTCAACCTCGCATCTTTATGTGAATTCCATGTAGGGTGACGATACAGGTGAATGCCAAGGTATTTCGTCTCAATTTGTTATGGCATCAAATGGTTGTTTATAAGGATTGGGAAGCACGTTTCTTTGCGTAAAATACAAGTTACGTGGGCACATTTTTTCTACTTGGGTTACGTGATGTTGCAGTTGGTTCGAGGCCACTTTAAGACCTTTATGAATATTCAGGAAAACATTATCATTAGCAAGCGTCGACGTGTTGGTGAAACTGTTGGTTGGCATATCTGCTGTGTAAAGCAAGTACAGTATTGCACCTAGCATATTCCCTTGAGGTACACCAGCCCCTATTGGCTGACAACAACTTATTTGGTTTCCCTTTTGATCATGAACTATCGACTGGCTATGTACTTTTCTAATAGGTTGAAAATATTCGCTGAAAAGCTCAGCTTTAGTTTGTTTAACAAAGTTGGTAACAAACTTATAGGGCTATAAGACTCAACTTTCGAAGGGTCTTTACCATGCTTAAGAGCAATATTTGCTAATGCAATCTTTCATATTGGCAGGAAATGTTTAAGCCGTATCATAAAAACATTTTGTTGCTTATTTTATCGACACCAGGAGCTTTTTTATCGTTTATGTTAACGATAGCTTTTTTCATGTTTTCATTAAGGCAACTCAGGCAATCATCGATATCTTCAGGAGTTTTTAGTGGTAGGTTTTTCGAGCAATTTACATTTTCAGATAAGAAAAAAATCACTAGTTGCTATTTGTTGAGGACGGCAAAAAGTGATTATTGTAGGTTAATGGTCAGAAGTTTCGGGCATATACCTTTAGCTACGCCGAAATCTATCACGCCTGGAATTTTGTGTTCAATTAGACAGTAGGTTGGTTGTCCGGTTGAAATGGCGTTAAGTCCCATTTTCGACACAGAATAATACAAGATTCAACTTCTGGGGCTAATTAGGCTGGAGCCTCAAAACGAGTGCTTAAATTTATAGTCTCCAGCCAAATATCAAAAAAAAAAACAAAAATTGTGAAAAAGTACTTTTCGTCCACTTTGCCCTCTTTGGACTTCAACCTGTCTTTAATTTCATATTTCAGAATTACACCATATGTACTTAACACTCGATATTTCAATCGTATGTACAACAATGTTTTCCGCCTTTAACATTAATTCTATCATAAATATATATGATGTGATGGTACAAATAACGGAACCGTGGGACTTTTTTGTGTTTCGAAAAGTTGATTCACAAAAGGGGCGTCCCGATGTTGGTAAATTGACTTAGGAAGAAGCCAAATTAAATATATTTTAAAAGGTCACAAAAGTGATAAACTATTATTATAATCTGATCAATCATGCGAAAGGTATAAAATTCCGTTTTTATACTATTTCATTGATCATAAGCGTCATAAATCAACAAAATTTTTAAAAAACGTGATGTATATGCAAAATTATTGTAAAATAAAAATGCCTAAATTTTCCCTATACCACTGATTTATTACTGTTAAAATATTAAGTATAAAGTCCTTAAAAAATTATTGTTTAGATTTAGTAAGATAACTTAAAGGAAAAAATTGCACATTTGGACCATAATTATACCCTTCACATAAGTGTTAAGGCTATAATTGTCATTCCGTCAGAAATTTTTTAATATATATCTGCGACACCTTTTCTTCATCCCTACAAATAGAAAAATTGATTTATCAATGTCCGTCTGCCCGTCTGTCCGTATTATGTTTAAAATCAACTTTTTGAAGCCCCTCGATGTCGATAGACCTGTAAGTGGCATCAAACTCTAAAAAATATCAGCGAGCAAATCGCTAAGATATAAGCCCAAATCCAAGACTACCTCTTTTTCTCCAAAATTTGCACATAAAAACCTTTACAACTGCCCCGAAGTAGCCCCTACACGAGTGCAATATAAGGACCAACCCCGTTAATTTTTCTCCTCAAACATTTTTATGGAACTACTTACACCCTATCTCCGCCCCCTAACAGGGTTGCCATACAAAGTTTATTTTTCTTAGACCGCTTCCACAGCTTTCGGGGTGCTCCTACAAAATGTAAGGCCTACCCCAATAAATTTTTTCTCACAAGCATTTGTGTTGAACATATTTACCCCCTATTGCCAGCCTGTAACAGGGTTGCCATACAAAATTTCAAAAATAGAGTAAGAACCCTACAGCTTTTCCGTAGTCGCCCCTTGAGAAATAAAATGCATCACACACTCCCCATAGTTTTCCCTTCCAAACATATTTACCCCCCATCTCCATCTTCTATGGGATTGTTATAAATTAAAACAATGGTGTAAAAACGCCCATTAATTCCCCAAAAACGGCCTTAGAGAAATAAATTGTAGCATCAACCCCCATTAGTTTCGCCACCTAAACATATTCCTAGAATATACTTACACCCCTCCATCGCCTAAGGGGCCTTTCATACAAAGTTTGGGAAATTGTAATCAATCCACCCTACAGATTTTAGGGTGAATGTGGCTAGGTCAATATAGGGCTGGCCCCAACTTATTTAATCCTTGCAAACATTTTCCTAGAACATACTTACCCCATATCAAAACTTCCTAAGGGGGTTGCATTACAAAATTTAAAATAAATAAAAAACCAATAAAACTTCCCTAGTCACCCTAAAAGGGTCAAAATATGACACCGACCCTTAGTTAAAAATGCAAAAATTAATAAAAAATTGGGGTTTCAAAATGCTAATGTAAAGGGTATAAACGAGCCTTCTCAATGACTACGGCTAAAAATGCGGTATAAATCAAAAAAATATTTTTCAATTTTGTTCTAGTTCAAACATCAACATGAACCAAAAAAATCAGTAACGTGTATGTATCTGTTGCAAATGGAAGCTGATTCGTTTGTTTAAAAGCGGTGACTCGCTTTTTGTACCGCATTATTGATTTGATTCGAACTGATTCCAACCGCTTTTGTTTAATCACAAGACTGATTCAAACCACTTTTGTTAAATCACAAAAAATTAATTTTAACCAAACAGCTCATTTCAAACAACAATTATGAATACTTGTGGGCGCAACAAACATGAGCATTTCTTTGGCACGATTATTTTCCTATTCTTATTATAGGCTCGAGCCACTTGTTTTATACACATTTAACAATTTTTAAATGAGCTAAATCTTAACTTCCAATCAAAATAAAACATTTCTTGAACTTTATTATACCCTTCACATAAGTGATAAGGGTATATATAAGTTTGTCATTCCGTTTGTAATTTCTTTACTATCCATTTGGGAACCCATAAAGTATATATTTTCTGGATCCTTATAGATAGAGAAGCCGGTTTAGCGATGTCCATCTGTCCGTGTTATGGTTGAAATCAACTTTCTGAAGCCTCCCGATATCGCACAGAGCCGAATGTGGTATCAAACTGTCACAGATAGTCGCGAGAAAATCGGTATTTAAATTCAGCAAAATCGCCCGGTAAATGACCGAGATATAAGCAAAAAACCAAGACTACCTCGTTTTTTTGAGTCTACAACAACAACAAAGAACATACTTTTGCATGTAGAAATAAAAAAACAACAAAATAAGAAAAAAACAGAGTCAGTCATGTTCATATTATTGAAACACACCCAAAAAAAAATTTATTAGTATTAGTGTTCATACATATAACAGCGTTGCCATACAAAGCTTAATTTAAACATTTTTAAAATCGCTCCTACGGCTTCCAGGGTTCTCCTACAAAGGTAAAATGTAAGACCGACCCGAATTATTTTATCCATCCAAACATTTTGTGCAACATACTTACTCTCTATCTCTAGCCCCTGACATGGTTGCCATACAAAATTTTAAAAAATAAGGTAAAAACCTCTACAACTTTCCCGGAGTCGCCCGTAGAGGAAAAAAAATGTATCACAGACCCCCATTAGTTGTTCCTCCAAAACGTATTCCTAGAGCATACTTACCTCCTATCTCCACGCCCTAAGGGGGTTGCCATACAAAATTTACAAAAATGATGTAAAAATGCCCAATACTTATTCAAAGTTGGAATTATAGCAATAAAGTGTACGACCGACCCCCATTAGTTTTCCCTCCCAAACCTATTCCTAAAATATACTTACCCCCTATCTCCACGCCCTAAGGGGGTTGCCATACAAAATTTACAAAAATGATGTAAAAATGCCCACAACTTCTTCAGAGTTGGCCTAAGAGCAATAAAGTGTGCGACCGACCCCTATTAGTTTGTTCTCCCAAGCATATTCCAAGAGCATACATACCCCCTATCTCCACGCCCTGAGGGGGTTGCCATACAAAATTTACAAAAATGATGTTAAAATGCCCACAACTTCTTCAGAGTTGGCCTTAGAGCAATAATGTGTTCGACAGACCCCCATTAGTTTGCCCTCCCAAACATATTCTTTGAATATACTTACCCTCTATCTCCACGCCCTAAGGGGGTGGCCATACAAAATTTACAAAAATGATATGAAAATGCCCACAACTTCTTCAGAGTCGTTCTTAGAGCAATAAAGTGTACGACCGACCCCTATTAGTTTGCCCTCCCAAACATATTCCTTGAATATACTTACCCTCTATCTCCACGCCCTAACTTAGTTGCCATAAAAAATTTACAAAAATGATGTAAAAATGCCCACAACTTCTTCAGAGTTTGCGTTAGAGCAATAAAGTTTACGACCGACCCCTACTAGCTTGTTCTCCCAAACATATTCCTAGAACATACTTACCCCCTATCTCCAAGCCCTAAGGGGGTTGCCATACAAAATTTACAAGAAATGATATAGAAATGCCCACAACTTCCTCAGAGTTGGCCTTAGAGCAATAAGGTGTACGACCGACCCCCATTAGTTTGCCCTCCCAAACATGTTCCTAGAATATACTTACCCCCTATCTCCACGCCAAAAAAAATTTACAAAAATGATACGAAAATGCCCACAACTTCTTTAGAATTCGCCTTAGAGCAATAAAGTGTACGACCGACCCCCATTAGTTCCCCCTACAAAACATATTCCTAGAATATGTACCCCGTATCTCCACCCTCTAAGTGGGTTGCCATACAAAATTTGTAAAAATTAGGACAAAAGCCCCTACAACTTCCCCGCCACCCGTGGAGCGTTAAAAAATGACACCGACCCCTATTAAAAATTAGAAATATTTCATAAGTAAAAAAATGGTTCAAAATAAAAAAAGTTTGGGATTGCGAACGGTCAATGTGAAGGGTATATAAGATTCGGCACAGCCGAATATAGCGCTCTTACTTGTTTTTTTTAATTCTGTTGCTGATAAATGTTATTACATATTTACACAGACAGCTTTTTATTTCAATAAGTTGTTTGTTATAGTTAATCTGTTTTGCTTTAAAACAAATTGAACAACCGTGATTGTGATTGTGACGTGTTCCTTGGCCGCTATTATTTATTATGAGTTTACGTTTGTAAAAAGACTGTTTCCCGTATTATAAAGTTAATAAACTGGATACTTTGTTATTACATGTTCAGCGTCACTTGAAGTTGTTTATTTTGGTAGCCAGTTTTTGTCTTAATTTCAACTTAAACTAAAATATTGTTTGCGCGAATAAGCAAAGAAAATAATATAAACAAAACAAAACAAACAATAAATATCAAATAAATAAAAATAAGAACAACAACAACAGTAACAATAATAAAACAAATAGTGCTGCCAAGTTTGCTATAGAAATAATTTTATAAGCACTGCTTTTAAGTTTGTAAGCCTAGTCTGATAAAGTCTGTTATTTTTAAATAAACTAGTTTGCTGCGCTTGTACCAATAAAGCATTTGAGATCAAAATGACTTGTTTAGTTAAAAGCTGTAAACTCGACTCAAACTATGAAAATATGATATATTGCTGGCTATGTCATGGCCTTTGTCATGTTTAATGTAGTGGCCTTTCTATGATTGTAGCCCAGGCACTTAGTAACAATAATGGTTTACACTGGTGCTGCAATGATTACAAAAGAATTGGGTTAAATTTTTACCGTTTTTTCGAAGGGACTAAGAAAAACTTCACTGAAATTCAAGATCAATCTTTAAAGCTTTCTAAGCAAATTGCCGACTATAGAGCTTTGTTTGAAGATTATAAAAAATCGTTATATAATACTAAATCACCTTCGTCGTCTTCCAAACGTCGTAAGTCTGCTCGGAATACTAATAAAGAGAAACAAACTGCAAATTCTGCTTTCTCCATTGCTGACACGGAACATCATGAAGTTAGACAGTCTGGTAATAATGCAAAAAATGTAGATGAAAACATTACTCTTTTAAACACTGGTCCCTCAACATCTAATATAAACGTTAACGTTACACCGGTCTCAAACCTGTACGATTCCTTTTTAGAGAATCAACCAGCTGTAAGTTTGTCTACGACTGAGGGTAATTTTAACCCTTTAACAAACAACCAAACAACACATAACCCACTGAGGGCTATTGCTCCTAAAAAAGCTGTATTTGTATCACGTTTAGCTCTTGAAATTTCTGTAAGTGATGTTGAATTTTTCATTAAATCCAAAATTGGATCTAGTGCTGATATTTCTACGTTTAAATTTAATTACTCTGTATCACGGGAGATAGCATCTTTCAAAGTTTTAGTTCCGCATCAATATTTTGATAAAATTGTGGATCCTACTTTCTGGCCCGTAAATACATTTGTGCGTGAATATACCTCTAGAGGATATCGTAATCCAGCTGCTCGCCTTCCTTTAGTTAACACAAATATCTCAAAAAACTAAGTGCTGATACTGTGGTCAATATTTCCTTAGTCTACCAAAACGTCAGAGGACTTAATACGAAGTTATCATCTATTTTCGTTAATAGTTTTAACATAAATCATCAGATAATAATTTTTACTGAAACTTGGAGAAGATTTTGTTAGTTTTTGTTATTTGTCTCTGACATTCTTATGACGGCTTTAGTTGTTTTTGTAGAACCGCTCCTACCTGATAAGTGTACCCTGACAAAAGCGGTTGGAATCAGTTCGAATCAAATCAATAATGCGGTACAAAAAGCGCGCCACCGCTTTTAAACAAACGAATCAACTCCCACTTGCAACAGATACATACTCGTTACTGATATTTTTGGTTCATGTTTATGTTTGAACTAGAACAAAATTGAAAAATATTTTTTTGATTTATACCACATTTTTAGCCGTAGTCATTGAGAAAGCTCGTTTATACCCTTTACATTAGCCTTTTGAAACCCCAATTTTTTTATTAATTTTTACATTTTTAAATAAGGGTCGGTGTCATATTTTGACCCTTTTTAAGGGTGACTAGGGAAGTTGTATAGGTTTTAACATTATTTATTTTAAATTTTGTAATGCAACCCCCTTAGGAAGTTTCGATATGGGGTAAGAATGTTCTAGGAATATGTTTGCAAGGATAAAAGAGGTTGGGGCCAGTCCTATATTGACCTAGCCACATGCACCCTAAAATCTGTAGGGTGGATTGATTATAATTTCCAAAACTTTGTATGAAAGGCCCCTTAGGCGATGGAGGGGTGTAAGTATATTCTAGGAATATGCTTAGGAGGCGAAACTAATGGGGGTTGGTGCTATAATTTATTTATCTAAGGCCGTTTTTGGGGAATTAATGGCCGTTTTTACACCATTGTTTTAATTTATAGCAATCCCTTAGGAGATGGAGATCGGGGGTAAATATGTTTGGGAGAAAAAACTATGGGGAGTGTGTGATGCATTTTATTTCTCACGGGGCGACTACGGAGAAGCTGTAGGGTTCTTACTCTATTTTTTGAGTGGGGGGTGAACAAGGGGTAGCTCCCATACAAATTAACAATTTTTATGAAATTTTCGATAAGCTATATCTCGGAAACTATTAAGGATTTTGAAATTAAATGTTCTACCAAATGTAATTGAACATCAAGAGTTATGTTTTAAAGAAAAAATTTTTGGGTGGGGGGTGAACAAGGGGTAGCTCCCAAGCAAATTAACAATTTTTATGAAATTTACTTTTCATATACACTATGCTTTTTTCTATTAAAAGTATCTTCGGCAACACTTGACTAACGCTTGAGAATCATCCATCTCTCAGATGGAATGAAACGCTTTTTATTCTTGTATATTTTATACAAGGGGGGTAAATCATTTTTTAATTTCTTTTTTTGTCAACGACAAATTTTTTTTTTTTTCTTCATATTTTTTATTATTGAATCTCCGCCTTTGGCGAACTAACAATAAGTTTTCAAATCTTAGGGCTATATATTTAATATTAGTCCGGCCAGTGCCAGACTAAAATTTAAGTTATCATAAGGAAATAAATAATTTCATCTAAGCGCAATAGTATCCCTCCTTTTCAGACGGGTGTGTCCACTATGTTGCAAAATATTTCGAGCGAGCGGATTTGGATGTATTTCCAGCTTGTTTAAATACTTGTCCACATAGTTCAGGATTTCGCATTTAACTAGTGGAACTTGTAGATCCTTATGGATGTTGCTGTTTTTAACATACCAAGGAGCACCAGTTATCATTCTTAGGATTTTATTTTTACGACGTTGTATTTTTTCTATGTTGGAGACGGAAGCAGTGCCCCATAATTGTATACCGTAGTACCAAAGTGGTTTTAAAATCGAGTTGTAGGGTAGAAGTTTACAATCCAGACGTAACACAGAGTTTCTACCCATTAGCCAGTGGATTTGAGCAGCTTTAAGTTTCATTTGAGTCAGCTTCGAATCTATATGAGGCTTCCATGTGAGGCGGCGATCCAGGTGAATGCCAAGATATTTCGTCTCAATTCGTTGAGGCACCGTATGGTTGTTAATAAGAATTGGGGGGCACGTTTCCTTGCGTAACGTAAAAGTGACGTGGGTGCATTTCTGTTCATTTATTTTAATACCCCATAACTTTGCCCATTTTTCAACTTGGGATACGTGATGTTGAAGTTGTTTTGTGGCCTCTTTAGGGTCTTTATGAGTACTGAGAAAAGCGGTATCGTCAGTAAATGTAGACGTGTGCGTAAAACTGTTTGTTGGCATATCTGCCGTGTAAAGCAGGTACAAGATTGGACCAAGGATACTCCCTTGAGGTACACCAGCCCCTATTGGTTGGTAACAACTTATTTGGTTTCCCTCTTTGATTTTAAACTGTCGACCGGTTCTGTACTTTTCTAGTAGGCTAAAAATATTAGATGGAAGGTTGAGCTTTAATTTGTTTAACAGGCCTTCACGCCATACTTTGTCGAACGCTTGAAAGACATCTATGAAGAGCGCGGAGCAGTATTTCTTTTCCTCAAAGGCTTTTCTTATAACCTGTACCAATCTGTGTGTTTGTTTGATGGTACTATGTTGATTTCTAAATCCAAATTGGTGATCTGGAATGCAGTTGTTTTCATTCAGGATCGGAGTCAGCTTGTTTTAAAGCAATTTCTCAAACAATTTGGACATAGTTGGTAACAGACTTATAGGCCTGTAAGACTCCACCTTTGAAGGATCTTTTCCCGACTTAGGGATCATCTTTACCAAGGCAACTTTCTATACTGGCGGGAAATGTTGGAGCCGTAATATGGCGTTAAACATAAAAAGAATTATTCTTTTTGCTGTGCATGGCAGCTCCATTAGCATTTTATTGCTGATTTCATCAATGCCAGGAGCTTTTTTAGCATATAAATTGTTGACAGCCTCTACGACATCTGACAACTGGAAACGTAATTCCATAGGGCATCTAGCAACAACAGGTGGTAATTTACTCATGTCAGTGCATGTATTTGGTGTGAAGACATTTGTCAAATGACTTGCGAGCAGATCACATTTTTCTTCATCTCTTCTTGCCCAGGATCCTCTCAGATTACGTAGCGGTGGTTTCGCGATAACGGGTCTTTTAAGATATTTCGCTGATCGCCATAGTGAATAATTCGTCTGAGGAGTCGAGGTGTTCCTTAAGAGATGCCAATCGGTGAACCTCTAGCAAATTTTTCAATCGGTTTGTACATTCCTTCAACTTGGCTTTAAGTTGAGGTGATCTATGCTTTTGCCATTCTCTTCGGGCTCTCCTTTTTTCAGATGAAAGTTTTTCCATATCGGCAGAATAAATTTTGTTGTACTTGGCCTGACGGTAAGTAGAAGAAGCATGTTCAATGGCTTTTATAATGTTTTCATTTAAGCCGTTCAGACAATCATCGATGTCTCCGGGTGTTTTTAGTGGTTGGTTATCAGAGCAGTGGGTGCTGATATATTTTTTATATTTTAACCAGTTTACACTTTTATTTAATAAAAACTCACTATTTGCAATTTGGCGAGGACTGCCAATAGTGATTATTGTGGGTGAGTGGTCAGAAGATAAATACAAGGAGGCTTGGGCCTCAATAACCTCCGGTGATATGCCTTTTACTACGCCAAAGTCTATTACGTCTGGAATTTTATTGTGGTCCGTTGGCCAGTAGGTTGGTTGTCCAGTTGAAATAACGTTAAGTCCCATTTCAGACATGGGATCATACAAGACGCGACCTCTGGGACTAATTAGGCGGGAGCCCCAGTAAGAGTGCTTGGCGTTATAGTCTCCAGCAGCTATGAAGCGGGGACCTAAAGATTTGTAAAAACTGGTGTACTGATCTTTCGTTATGGAAAATCTGGGCGGACAATAAACTGACGAAATAACGAGATTATTGAAAAATTCATCAATATAGACGTTTGTTGCTTGAATATAAGGTTCGGATAGGCCACCCAACCATTGGTGTTTAATTCTTGGTTTAATTAATATAGCAGATCCACCACATGATCTATCCCTAGGATCCTTTGCGTCGTAAAAAGTATAGCCACTTATTTTAAAAGTGCTTCTAGATATCATATGAGTTTCGGAAATCAACATGACATCGATTTTTTGGTGTGTTAAAAAATATTTGAGCTCGTTTTTGTGTTGGCGGATGCCGTTTGCGTTCCAGAAACAAACCCTGAGGCAGTTCATGGTCTTTTAAGCATGGCCTGCAGAAGAGCAGACTGCATTTTCTGCATCTCCTGCATCATGCTAGCCATTTGCGCCATTATCTGCGTAAATTGTTTGACCATATTGTCAATTACGGCTTCCAGGCGGCTAAAATTGGGACCAGTTGGTTCACTTGTTGGCACTTGTTGTTGTGTGGTTGGTTAGTTTGGCCTTTGTGCATTGGACTGGTTTGACTTTAGTGCGTTGGCGTAAGAAATCTGACTTGTAGTTGGCTGTGCTAACTGGGGAATGTTTGTTGTTGGTATATCTAACGGCTGGGAAGGGGCAGGAACCGTGGTGCGATAAGCATTTCCGTGATACACTTGAATTTTAGTTTCATAAATGCTACCACGTTTTATGTTCGACACATAAAAGTTGTCTTCGCCGATTAATCCAACTAAAAACTTTATAAGGTCGTTTGAATTTTTCTCTCTCAAATAAATTGGGGGAGGCTTAAATGTCTTCCTCTCAGTTAGCGGGGCATAGTTTTCCTCTTGCAGTATTGCAAACCGATTTTGCGATGAGGTTGGTTTTTCTTCATCTTTCGACATTTTTGCTGGGTTGGTAACCTCTGTCGATTTGGGGCTTCTGCCCCTTTTAAGAACTGTTATATAACGGTCCATTCCTACCTGGACCTTTGGAACTTGTGAAGAGATTGGGCTGGGACCGCTTTTAGCTACTGTAGCTTCAATTCCAGAATTTTATAAAAAATGACCGCGGTGAGGATGGTACTTCGGTACTTTTTTTATAATTTTTAAAAAGGGATTGGGCTAAGTTTGACCCTTGTTTAAAGCACTTATTTAAATTGGGTGCACTTAAACTTAAATTGTTTGTATTTATTTTTGATTTCTCACTTAAATAATTTTTTTTGTATTCAGGGTCTCTAATGTTTTCATTGCTCACGCTTGTGGAGCTTAACACAATGTAAGCATTTCTACTATTAGGCCCACTGTCACGACGATTGCTGTAACTCATGTACCGTTTGCTTTTTTTATTTAGTTTTTTTTTGTTTTGTTTTTTTACTTTTTCACTTTTGTATACTTATATGTATGTATATTAATAAAAAATTTTTGCCACCTATTACAAATATGTATATTTGCTCTTTTTAACACTCGTGTACACGTCCGCACACTACGAGATTAAGATCACGAATCAACGACAAATGGACAGAAATTATTAAACATCATTTTGCACCGTGTCATGTGTGAGTTATATGTTAATTTTTAATTATTGTTGAAACTTATTGAAAAAAAAAAAATGACTAACCCCCCTTGTATAAAATATACAAGAATAAAAAGCGTTTCATTCCATCTGAGAGATGGATGATGCTCAACCGTTAATCAAGTGTTACCGAAGAGACTTTTAATAGAAAAAAGCATAGTGTTTATGAAAAGTAAACTTCGTCCTAACTTACAAAGTAAAAACGAAAGAAAAACGGTCATGCCGTATCCCTTTCTCTGTTACGTGTAAGTTAAATAGGTGATGTTTACAACCAAATATCCTACTACCGTTCAAAGAGTACTGATGATGAAATTGCGTAGCTGCTTTCGAAAATGCATTCTACTCGGCTAGTAGCGGTAGAAAAATTTTCTTTTTTCAAATTAAAGTTTCTTTAAACATTAACGAAAATAATACTTTTTTCTAATAAAAAGAAATTATATGAACTTAAGCCAATTTAAAAAGCAAAAATTTGTATTTTTGATAAGCTACATCTCGGAAACTATAACAGATATTGAAATCAAAGGTTCTACAAAAAGTAATTGTATATCAAGAGTTATGTTTTGAAGAAAAAATTTTTTGGGTGGGGGGTGAACAAGGGGTAGCTCCCATACAAATTAACAATTTTTATGAAATTTTCGATAAGCTATACCTCGGAAACTATAACAGCTATCGACATCAAATGTTTTACAAAAATAATTGGACAACAAAGCCTACGCTATGAAAAAAAATTTTTTTGGGTGGGGGGTGAAAAAGAGGTAGCTCCCATACAAATTAACAATTCTTATGAAATTTTCGATGAGCTATATCACGGAAACTATAACAGAAATCGAAATCAAATGTTCTACAAAAAGTAATTGAACATCAAGAGTTATGATTTAAAGAAAACATTTTTTGGGTGGGGGGTGAACAAGGGGTAGATCCCATACAAATTAACAATTTTTATGAAATTTTCGATAAGCTATATCTCGGAAACTATAACACCTATCCACATCAAATGCTCTATCACAAGTAAGAGCGCAATATTCGGCTGTGCCGAATCTTATATATCCTTCACATTGACCTTTTGCAATCCCAAACTTTTTTTTATTTTTATCCATTTTTTTACTAATGAAATATTTCTAATTTTTAAATAGGGGTCGGTGTCATTTTTTAACGCTCTACGGGTGACGGGGAAGTTGTAGGGATTTTTATCCTAATTTTTACAAATTTTGTATGGCAACCCACTTATGGGGTGGTGATAGAGGGTAAGTATATTCTAGTAATATGTTTGGGAGGGCAAACTAATAGGGGTCGGTCGTACACTTTATTGCTCTAAGGCTAACTCTGAAGAAGTTGTGGGCATTTGCATATCATTTTTGTAAATTTTGTATGGCAACCCCCTAAGGGCGCGGAGATAGGGGGTAAGTATGTTCTAGGAATATGTTTGGGCGAAGAAATTAATGGGGGTCGGTCGTACACTTTATTGCTCTAAGGCAAACTCTGAAGAAGTTGTGGGCATTTTCATATCATTTTTGTAAAT
The DNA here is from genome assembly GCA_963583895.1 of Melanophora roralis. Lineage (NCBI taxonomy): Eukaryota > Metazoa > Arthropoda > Insecta > Diptera > Rhinophoridae > Melanophora > Melanophora roralis. The sequence continues at coordinate 1,759,166 of OY757192.1, read as the reverse complement.
TTTGTATGGCAACCCCCTTAGGGCGTGGAGATAAGGGGTAAGTATATTCTAGGAATATGTTTGGGAGGAAAAACTAATGGGGGTCGGTCGTACACTTTATTGCTCTAAGGCTAACTCTGAAGAAGTTGTGGGCATTTGCATATCATTTTTGTAAATTTTGTATGGCAACCCCCTAAGGGCGCGGAGATAGGGGGTAAGTATGTTCTAGGAATATGTTTGGGCGAAGAAATTAATGGGGGTCGGTCGTACACTTTATTGCTCTAAGGCAAACTCTTAAGAAGTTGTTGGCATTTTCATACCAACAATTCATACGAAGAAGTTGTGGGCATTTGCATATCATTTTTGTAAATTTTGTATGGCAACCCCCTAAGGGCGTGGAGATAGGGGGTAAGTATATTCTAGGAATATGTTTGGGCGAAGAAATTAATGGGAGTCGTTCGTACATTTTATTCCTCTAAGACCAACTCTGAAGAGGTTTTGGGTATTTTTACATCATTTTTGCAAATTTTTGTTTTGGGTGTGTTTCAATAATATCAACATGACGGATTCTGTTTTTTTCTTTTTTTGTGGTTTTTTTGTTTCTTTTTTATTATAACATGAAAAACTATGTTCCTTGTTGTTGTTGTAGACTCAAAAAAACGAGGTAGTCTTGGTTTTTTGCTTATATCTCTGTCATTTATCGGGTGATTTTGCTGAATTTCAATACCGATTATCTCGCGATTATTTGTGACAGTTTGATACCACATTCGGGTTTATGCGATATCGGGGGGCTTCAGAAAGTTGATTTCAACCATAACACGGACAGACGGACATCGCTAAATCGGCTTCCCTATCTATAAGGATCCAGAATATATATACTTTATGGGGTCCCAAATGGATAATAAAGAAATTACAAACGGAATGACAAACCTATCACTTGTGTGAAGGGTATAAAAAGTAATTGTCCATCAAGAGTTATGTTCTAAAGAAAAAGTTTTTTGGGTACGGGTTGAACAAGGGGTAGCTCCCATAAAAATTAACAATTTTTATGAAATTTTCGATACACTATATCTCGGAAACTATAACAGATATTTAAATCAAAGGTTCTACAAAAAGTATTTGTACATCAAGGGTTATGTTTTAAAGAAAAAGTTTTTTGAGTGGTGGGGAACAAGGGGTAGCTCCCATACATATTAACAATTTTTAAGAAATTTTTGATAACCTATATCTCGGAAACTATAACAGCTATCGACATCAAATGTTCTACAAAAGTGATTGGACAACAAAGCCTACGCCATTAGGAAAAATTTTTGGAGTGGGTGGGGGGAGGGGCGAGTGGGGGTGAACAAGGGGTAGCTCCCATACAAAATAAAAATTTATATGAAATTTTCGATAAGCTATATCTCGGAAACTATAACAGATATTGAAATCAAATGTTCTACAAAAAGTAATTGAACATCAAGAGTCATGTTTTAGAGAAAAAAAATTTTTTATGGGGGGTGAACAAGGGGTAGCTCCTATACAAATTAACAATTTTTATGAAATTTTCGAAAAGCTTTATCTCGAAAACTATAACAGATATTTAAATCAAAGGTTCTACAAAAAGTAATTGTACATCAAGAGTTATGCTTTAAAGAAAAAGTTTTTTGAGTGGTGGGTGAACAAGGGGTAGCTCCGATACAAAATAAAATTTTTTATGAAATTTTCGATACACTATATCTCGGAAACTTTAACAGATATTTAAATCAAAGGTTCTACAAAAAGTAATTGTACATCAAGAGTTATGTTTTAAAGAAAAAATTTTTTTGGTGGGGGGAAGCTCCCATAAAAATTAACAATTTTTAAGAAATTTTCGATAAGCTATATTTCGGAAACTATAACAGATATTGAAATCAATTGTGTTACAAAAAGTAATTGTACATCAAGAGTTATGTTTTAAGGAAAAAGTTTTTTGGGCGGGGGCTGAACAAGGGGTAGGTCCAATACAAATTAACAATTTTTATGAAATTTTCGATAAGATATATCTCGGAAACTATAACAGATATTGAAATCAATTGTGTTACAAAAAGTAAGTGTACATCAAGAGTTATGTTTTAAAGAAAAAGTTTTTTTGGGTGAGGGCTTAACAAGGAGTAGATCCGATACAAATTAACAATTTTTATGAAATTGTAGATAAGCTATATCTTGGAAACTATAACAGATATTGATATCAAATGTTCTATAAAAAGTAATTGTACATCAACAGTTTTGTTTTAAAGAAAAAGTTTTTTGGCTGGAGGGTGAACAAGTGGTAGCTCCCATACAAATTAACAATTTTTAAGATATTTTCGATAAGATATATCTCAAAAACTATAACAGCTATCGACATTAAATGTCTTACAAAAATAATTGGACAACAAAACCTACGCCATAAAAAAAAAAAATTTTGGGTAGGGGGTAAAAAAGAGGTAGCTCTCATACAAATTAACAATTTTTATACCAACTACAAACATGCCTCAATTAGCACAACCAACTACAAGTCAAGTTTTCTATGCCAACGCATTAAAGTCTAACCAGCCCAATGCACGTAAGCCTACCCAGCCCAATGCACGTAATCCTACCCAGCCTACAACACAACAAGAGATGCGAACATTTGAACCAACCGAGTCCAGTTTTAGCCGCCTCGAAGCTGTAATTGACAATATGGTTAAACAATTTACGCAGTTCATGACGCAAATGGCTGGCATGATGCAAGAAATGCAAAAAATGCAGTCTGCTCTTCTGCAGGCCATGCTTAAAAGACCATGAACTGCCTCAGGGTTTGTTTCTGGAACGCTAACGGCATCCGCCAACACAAAAACGAACTCGAATATTTTTTAATAAACCAAAAAATTGATGTCATGTTGATTTCTGAGACGCATATAACATCTAGAAGTAATTTCAAAATAAGAGGCTATTCTTTTTACGATTCAAAGGATCCCAGAGATAGATCATGTGGTGGCTCGGCTATAATAATAAAATCGAGAATCAAACATCAATGGATGGGTGGTCTCTCCGAATGTTATATGCAAGCAACAAACATTTGCGTTGATGAATTTTTCCATGGCTTAGTTATTTCGTCAGTGTATTGTCCACCCAGGTTCTCCATAACAAAGGATCAGTTCAACAGTTTTTACTAATCTTTGGGTCCCCGCTTCATAGCTGCTGGAGACTATAACGCTAAGCATACTGGGGCTCTCGCCTAATAAGTCCCAGGGGTCGTGTTTTCTTTGATTCCGTATCTGAAATGGGACTTAACGTTATTTCATCTGGACAACCGACGTATTGGCCAACTGATCACAATAAAATTCCAGATGTTATTGATTTTGGCGTAAAAAAAGGTATATCCCCGGAACTTACCGAAGCTCAAGCCTCGTTGGATTTATCTTCAGACCAGTCTCCCATTATAATCACTATTTTTAGTCCTCATCAATTACCAACAAGTGATATTTTTTCATTTAAAAGAGTTAATTGGTTAAAATACAAAAAATTTGTCAGCACCCACTGCTCGGAAAACCAGCCGCTAAAAACTCCCAGAAGACATCGAGCAGCCTTAATGAGAACATAAAAAAAGCCGTTGATCATGCTTCTTCCTACTATCGTCAGACAAAATACAACAAAATTTTTTCAGCTGATGGGCAACAGCTTTTATCTGAAAAAAGAAGAGCCCGAAGGGAATGGCAAAAGCACAGATCACTCCAACTTAAAGCCAAGTTAAAGGAATCTACAAACCAACTGAAAAATTTGCTAGAACTTCACCGATTGGCATCTCTTAAGGAACATCTCGAAGGTCTAGACTCGACTCCTCAGACTAATTATTCACTATGGCGATCGGCCAAATATCTTAAAAGACCCGTTATCGCGAAACCACCACTACGCAATCTGAGAGGATCCTGGGCAAGAAGTGATGAAGAAAAATGTGATCTGCTCGCAAGTCATTTAACAAATGTCTTCACTTCAAATACATGCACTGACATGAGTAAATTACCGCCTGTTGTTGCTAGATGTCCTATGGAAATACGTTTTCAGCTGTCAGATGTGGTAGAGGCTATTAATAATTTAAATGCTAAAAAAGCTCCTGGCTTTGATGAAATCAGCAACAAAATGCTTTAAGAGCTGCCTTGCACAGCAAAAAGAATAATTCTTTTTATTTTTAACGCCATATTACGGCCCGAACATTTCCCGCCAGTATGGAAAATTGCCTTGGTGAAGATGATTCCTAAGCCGGGAAAAGATCCTTCGAAGGTGGAGTCTTACAGGCCTATAAGTCTGTTACCAACTATGTCCAAATTGTTTGAGAAATTGCCTAAAAACAAGCTGACTCCGATCCTGAGTGAAAACAACTGCATTCCAGATCACCAATTTGGATTTAGAAATCAACACAGTACCATCGAACAAACCCACAGATTGGTACAGGTTATAAGAAAGGCCTTTGAGGAAAAGAAATATTGCTCCGCGCTATTTATAGATGTCTCTCAAGCGTTCGACAAAGTATGGCATGAAGGCCTGTTAAACAAATTAAAGCTCAACCTTCCATCTAATATTTTTAACCTATTAGAAAAATACATAACCGGCCGACAATTTATGATTAAAGAGGGAAACCAAACAAGTTTTTCTCAACCAATAGGAGCTGGTGTACCTCAAGGGAGTATACTAGGTCCAATTCTGTACTTGCTTTACACAGCAGATATGCCCACAAACAATCTTACTCATACGTCGACATTTGCTGATGATACCGCCTTTCTCAGTATTCGTAAAGACCCTAAAGAAGCCTCAAAACAACTTCAACATCACGTAACCCAAGTAGAAAAATGGGCAAAGTTGTGGGGAATAAAAATAAATGAACAAAAATGCACCCACGTTACTTTTACGTTACGCAAGGAAACGTGCCCCCCAATTCTTATTAACAACCATACGGTGCCTCAACGAATTGAGAGGAAATATCTTGGCATTCACCTGGATCGTCGCCTCACATGGAAGTCACATATAGATGCAAAGTTGACACAGATGAAACTTAAAACGGCCTAAATCCACTGGCTAATCGGTAGAAACTCTGTGCTACGTCTTGATTGCAAACTTTTACTCTACAACTCGATTTTAAAACCAATTTGGTGCTACGGTATACAATTATGGGCCACTGCTTCCGCCTCCAACATAGAAAAAATTCAACGCCGTCAAAATAAAATCCTAAGAATGATAACTAGTGCTCCTTGGTACGTTAAAAACAGCAACATCCACAAAGATCTACAAGTTCCACTAGTTAAATGCGAAATCCTGAAGTATGTGGACACGTATTTAAACAAGCTGGTAGCACATCCAAATCCGCTCGCTCGAAACATTTTCCAAAATAGTGGACACACTCGTCTGAAAAGAAGGGATACTATTGCACTTAGATGAAACTACTGAATTAATTAATTTTATTATGAGAACTTAAATTTTAGTCTGGCACTGGCTGGTCTAATTAAAAATAAATAGTTTTAAGATTTGAATACTTATTGTTAGTTCGCCTAAGGCGAAGATCCAATAATAAAAATATGAAATAAAATAAAAAAAAAAAAAATTAAATTTTCAATGAGCTATATCTCGAAAACTATAACCGAAATCGAAATCAAATGTTCTACAAAAAGTAATTTAACATCAAGAGTTATGTTGTAAAGACAACATTTTTTAGGTGAAGGGTGAACAAGGGGTAGCTCCCATACAAAATAACAATTTTAAAAAATTTTCGATAAGCTATATCTCGGAAACTATAACAGATATCGAAATCAAATGTTTTACAAAAAGTAATTGAACATCAAGGGTTATGTTTTAAAGAAAAAATTTTTTGGGAGGGGGGTAAACATGGGGTAGCTCCCATACAAATTAACCAATTTTATGAAATTTTCGATAAGTTATAGCTCCGAAACTATAAAAGATATCGAAATAAAATGTTTTACAAAAAGTAATTGAACAACAAAAGTTATGTTTTAAAGAAAAAATGTTTTGGGTGGGGGGTTAACAAGGGGTAGCTCTCATACAAATTAACAATTTATATGAATATTTCGATAAGCTTTATCTCGGAAACTATAACATCTATCGACATCAAATGTTCTACAAAAAGTAATTGGACAACAAAGCCTGCGCTATGAAGAAAAAATTTTTTGGGTGGGGGGGTGAAAGGGCTGTAGCTCCTATACAAATAACGATTTTTTTTTAAATTTTCGATACGCTATGTCTCGGAAACTATAACAGAAATTGACTTCAAATGTTTTGAAAAAAATAACAGGATGATAAGACCTACATTAAAAAAAAGTTTTTGGACATGGGCAGGGAAAAGAGTAGCTCTAATACAAACTAACGATTTTTATGAAATTTTCGATACGCCACATCTGGAAAACTATAACAACTATCGACTTCGAATATCCCACAAAAGTAATAATCAAATAATTCATACATTTTTGAAAAAAGATTGGAGAGGAGCAGGGGGACTAGAACATCCCATAAAAATTAACAACTTTTATAAACCTTTTAATATAAATAATGTCAAAAACTTTTATTACTATCGACCTCAAACGCTGCTCATCTATTTCTGATATCCATATGAACGTTAAAATTTTGTAAAGTTTTCAAGGTATTTTTAATATATTATTTGCAGTACAAGATAACTTTGCTGGGTATATTGAAATACCAATGTGAAGCGTATATAAGATTTGGCACAGGCGAATATAGCGCTCTTACTTGTTTTGGTTCATGTTGATGTTTAAACAAGAATAAAATTTAAGAATACTTTTTTGATTCATACCGCATTTTTAGCCGTAGTGATTGAGTAGGCTTTGAACTAGAATAAAATTTAAGAATAATTTTTTTAATGATACCGCATTTTTAGCCGTAGTGATTAAGTAGGCTCGTTCATACTCCTTGCAGTCCTCTGATATGCATTAACTTTTAGTTATGCAAATTTGCTTAACTGAAGCAAATTGTATTTGCTTTCATTTTGTTTTTGTAGTCTTGCAAATTTAAAGTCGACAGCTTTGATAGTTTCTGAGATATATCGTGTCGAAAGTTTCCTTAAAATTGTTAGCTTGTGTGGGAGCTACACCTGCCCCTATCCTAGTTTTTTTTTTTTAAATGTAGGTCTTACTACCCAATTAGTTTTTGTAGAACATTTGAAGTCAATAGCTTTTGTAGTTTCCGAGATATAGCGTATCAAAAAATTTATAAAAAATTTAATTTTGTATGGCATCCACCTCTTCCCCTGCCCCTACCAAAAAAAATTTTTTTCTTAAGTGTAGGTCTTATTGTCCAATAAATTTTTGTAGAAAATTCAAATTCAATAGCTGTTACAGTTTACGAAATATAGCGTATCAAAAATTTCATAAAAATGATTAATTTGTATGGGAGCTACCCTTTTAACTGCCCCTACCCAAAAAATTTTTTTCCAAAGTGTAGGTCTAACTGCCCAATTAGTTTTTGTAGAAAATTTAAACTCAAAAGCTGTTACAGTTTCAGAAATAAAGCGTATCCCCTGTTCCCACCAAAAAATTTTTTTTCAAAAGTGTAAGTATTATTGTCAGATTGCTTTTTGTAGAATATGTATTTAGAGTCAATAGCTATTATAGTTTCTAAGATTTAGCGTATCGAAAATTTCATAAAAATTGCTCGTTTGCATGGGAGCTTTCCCTTCAACTGCCCCTACTAGGGTTGCCAGACGGGCCTGATTTGACCTGATTTTCAAGTTTTTTAATGCGCGTCAAGTGTAAAGTGAAAAAGTGATTTATACCAGGTATGTTATAATACTTAAAAAAGTATGTTTATACATGTATCTAAAAAACAAATGTCAAGCCCATATTTTTATTATCAACACAACTAAGGACTATTATGATAAATTTTTTTCTGTGCAATTAAAGTTATCTTTCAGTACAATTATAATAAAAGGGCCAACAGTGGTATTTACCGCATTACTTAACACTTGTTTCTTGTTTCTTTTATATTGTTTGTGTTATTTTTACTTTTTATGATATTTTTGTTTTTATTCTTGTAATTTTAATGAAAAAAATATACAATTAAATAAAAAACAATAGCATGGGTGTTTTTATTTGTCAAGTTTTTTTTTCAAAATCAAGTTTTTTTTTGGTCAATGTCAAGCTTTTCGCCAAATTGGCCTAGCCCCTACCCAAAAAACTTTTTCCTCAAGTGTCCAATATCTTTTTGTAAAACATTTGAAGTCGATAGCTCTTATAGTTTCCCAGATATAGCGAATCAAAAATTTTATAAAAATTTTAATTTTGTTTGGCAGCTACCGCTTACCCTGTCCCTACCCAAAATATTTTTTTTCTTAAGTATAGGTCTTATTGTCCAATTACTTTTTGTAGAACATATAATTTGTTAATTTGTGTGGGAGCTTCCCCTGCCCCTACCCAAAATTTATTTTGAAAGTGTAGGTATTATTTTCAGATTACTTTTTGTAGATAATTTGGAGTCGATAGCTGTTATAGTTTCTAAGATTTAGCGCGAGTTACGAGATAATTTCTGTAATTCTCTCTTCCTCTCTTTTGTTAAAACTAGTATTTTGAGTTACCAGAACTTACGATAAGGTACATTTTATATTCTTAGCTTTAGCATAAATTCATTCTTAATTAAACCTTTTGTGAATAAAGTTGGACTTCACAGCAATAAAATATAAAAGTTGTGTATTCATTTTATAACTGGCGCAGTCGGTGTTTTTTGAACCATTTTAAAAAAACTAAAGTTTTATTTAATAAAATATTTGGAAGTTTTTTGTAAATAATCTAAAGATTAAAACAAAAAAAAAAATTCTGGAAAAAATAAATACAGTGCGAACTCGATTACTGCAACTCTCGTTATGCGCAACAACTCGACTAACGCAACACCTGAATCAAATGCATTGTAGACTCAGTAAACGCAACTTTTTAAAAAATGTACCTCTATAAACGCAACTATTTTTTTTAACTCTGTTTTTTTGTTCCTGGATAGTTTTTGATTTATTTTACCGTAATTTCTTGGAATAGTTTTCATAAAAAAACAGACAAACAGCACGCGTCTGTTGTTTTTTTTTTTTATCAGTTTGGTGAAAAGATTTTCGCGATCAGAACCATTATTAAAAACAACGCATAAAAATGGTGAAGGTGACAAAGTGCAGTAAATTAACAATTAAACAAAAGAGTGCAATTTTGAATAAACTTGATTAAAACTTATCGGTCAAAGCATTATGCCAGGAATACAATGTGCATAAATCAACAATAACTAGAATTAAGCAAAATAAATCAAAATTAATTAAATTTGTTACAAATGCTGAATCCGGCCCAGGAAAGCGTATAGTAATTAGAGCCTGTGAGTATCCAGTAATGGAAAAAGCTCTGTATAAATGGTTTTTAAAACAAAGAGAATTAAATTTGCCTGTTTCGGCTGAAATCTTTACTACTAAATAAAAAGTATAAGCGAATAAATATACTAAATACATAGTTTTTTTAAACAAATATTTGAACACATATTGGAAATACGTGAAAAATAGGAGGAAAAAGCATTAAAATTTTGTGACTCGGTTAACGCAACTACCCGAATTTCTATTAGTTGCAGTAATCGAGTTTGTACTGTATATATGTGTACAAATTAATTTTTTAAAAGAAAAAAAAAACAAAGAACAAATAACTTTTTAAGCCAACTAAAGTGCAAAATCTAATAATAACATTGGAGTTATTTTCAACAACTTCAATAAATTACTTTGAAATTTTTTTTTTCTAACAACAACTTCAATCAATAACCTTGGAATTCTTTTTTAACAACAACAACTTTAATCAATAACCTTGGAATTCTTTTTAACACCAACAACTTCAATCAATAGCCTTGGAGTTCTTTCTAACAACAGCAACTTCAATCAATAGCCTTGGAGTTCTTTCTAACAACAACAAATTCAATCAATAGCCTTGGAGTAATTATTTACAAAATAAAATAACAACAACAACAACACACACAGACTAAATGCAAGAGCATTAACCTTAGAATTTCTTCATACAACATAATTTCATCAAGTAAATTTACAACAACACTTTTTTGCCTAAAATTAATTGAAAACAAATTGACATGCAGAATGAAATATTGATTATTAATAACTCAACAATAGGATTTTATAAAACTTTTCCATATATTGTTGATGAGATAAATCAGTTGGAAGATATGAATATTGATAGGGTGGTTTTAAATAACTTATATAAGGATTTAAATGCTAGGGAACAAAAGGACATGGACAATATATTGAATTCTTATAGTAACTTAATTTTTTTGGAAGGTCAAGAGTTATGTAATACGAATGTTATTCGACATGAAATTTTGACAATAAATAATAAACCTATGTACACCAAGATGTATCGTTATCCACATATTCATGAGAAGGAGATTTGCAGACAAATCGATGAAATGTTGAAACAGGGTATTATAACTCATAGCAATTCACCATATAACAGTCCATTATGGATAGTGCCGAAGAAAGCTGATAACTCAGGAGAGGAGAAATAGAGAATTGTGATAGATTATCGGAAATTAAATGACATGACTGTAGATGATAAATTCCCTATTCCAATCATAGACAATATTTTGGACAAGCTAGGACGTGCCCAATATTTTACGACCATTGATTTGGCAAAGGGTTTTCACCAAATCTTAGTCAAGAAAGAAGATCGTCATAAGACTGCATTTTCAATCCCATATGGTCATTATGAATTTGTAAGAATGCCTTTTGGCCTAAAAAATGCTCCGGCAACTTTTCAAAGATTAATAAACCATGTACTTCGGGACCTAATAAACAAAATATGCGTTGTATATTTGGATGATATCCTTATATTTTCCACCAGCTATGAAGAACATATTTCCAATATCAATAGGGTATTTGGGAAATTAAGTGATGCAAATCTTAAAATCCAAATTAACAAATGTAAATTTTTTTGCAAAGGAAACACTATATATTTAGCTCACATTTTAACGCCTGAGGGGGTAAAACCTAATCCTGCCAAAATAGAGGCGATTTTGAAACTTAAATTACCAAGTTCTGTCAAGGCTATAAAATCATTTTTGAGTTTAACTGGATATTATCGCAAATTTATCAGAGATTACTCTAAGGTCAGTTACCCAATGATAAGATATCTGAAAAAGGGCGAGAAGCTTAATATAAATGACCCAAACTTTATAAATGCTTTTGAGAAACTTAAGAAAATTATGACCGAAGCTCCAGTTCTTAAATATCCCGATTTTAAAAAGCAATTTCAGCTCGTAACAGATGCTAGCCTAAACTCACTTGGAGCTGTTTTGCAACAAAATGGGCATCCAATTTGTTTTGCTAGTAGAACTCTGAATAACCATGAGAAAAATTACTCGACGACTGAAAAGGAACTTCTTGCAATAGTTTGGGCAACAAATTATTTTCGTCCCTATTTATATGGTGTGAAGTTTGATATTTTGTCAGATCATCAGCCGCTTAGATGGCTATTTGTTAAATCTCAGGGCAGAGAATTGAATTCTAGGCTTTACAGGTGGATTATAAAGCTTAGTGAATTCAATTTGACTGTAAATTATATAAAGGGTAAGGATAATCAGGTCGCCGATTTTCCAAGCAGAATTGATAACGATTCTTGTGAAATAAATCTTTTGGATGACTCTGAAGATTCTATGTACAACAACATTGATGATAGTGACGATCAAGCTAGAGTCTATTCGCAAGGAGAGGAAACTCATTATTGTATTGGTAATTTGGAGACAGTAGTTAATAGATTTAAGACCCAAATTATTTTAACTGACAACAAGACTAGAGAGTTTCAAGTTGTACATGGAAACAAGAAGATTTACATAAACTTGTTTGACTTGAATTACAATGTGGAGGATATACTTAGAAGACATATTGAAAAAGGTAGTATAGGTATTTATACAGAATTGGATTAATAAAACTACAACTTACTACGGAAGAAGATAATAGCATTATTTGGAGGAAATAACAATGTAAAATTTTTCAGATGTTCTTATAATGCTATCGATATGTTATCTGAGGATGAGACATATACAGAGATTCACCATTATCATAAAAATGAAACAGGCCATACGGGAATTAGCGAAAATTATGAGGGTTTGAAAAGAAAAATATATTTCCCAAATTTAAAAATCTTAGTCCAAAAATATATTAATAATTGTGACACCTGCAATAGAGCTAAATTCGATCGTAATCCTGTAAGACCAAAATTTCAATTAACTGAGACCCCAACCGATATTAGACAGACAATTCACATGGACATTTACACCAATTCAAAGTCAAATTTCAGAACATTTATTGATAAATTTTCAAAATTTGCAACAATTTACTATTTAGAGGGCAGAAATAATCAGACTATAATAGAGAAACTTAGGCTATTTAAATCACAGAAAGGTCATTTCAAGAAATTAATCGCAGATAACGAATTTAAAAGTATAAATATTAAGGATTACTTACGAAATGAAAACATAAATCTACATTTGGTTAAACCTAACAGCCATACTGGCAATGCAGATATTGAGAGACTGCACAGTACTCTTAGTGAAAAGATAAGGACTCTGACTATTGAACAAAAAACTTTAGGAATAAAGGATAAAGTGAGTAAATCAATAGAATATTATAACAATAGTTTTCATTCAGTTTTTAAGGAAAAACCGATAAATGTCGAGACCGGGAACTGTAATAAAAAAAGATATATGAAAATATGGTGATCAATAAACAGAACTATATAGATAAGAGAAATCAGAATAGGGAATCTTATGTTGATCACAGATATAAAGGATTTATAAAGAACTACATGGCCTTGAGACATAAGGAACAGCCTAAATATAGAATAAATGAATTACGGAATGTACATGACTCTAACATTAAAAGAAAATCAAAATACGATGGTACCTTAAAAACAAATCAATTCAATACATAGTGAAAAGTATAATTTTTATGTACATAAATTTAAGTTTGTTTTAATTTTAAATAAAATCAAAAATGAATTTAAAATATATTATATACATTAACATTTTACAAATTCATATTTAAAAATTTTATACTTTAGTGTTAGTTATATTTTATTTATAAGATAATCTCCACTGTATTTATATTCTATTTAGTGATAAGAGTAACTCAAATTTACTAAGGACACATTAATATCCTTCATTTTAATGGGGGAATAGTTACGAGATAATTTCTGTAATTCTCTCTTCCTCTCTTTTTGTTAAAACTAGTATTTTGAGTTACCAGAACTTACGATAAGGTACATTTTATATTCTTAGCTTTAGCATAAATTCATTCTTAATTAAACCTTTTGTGAATAAAGTTGGACTTCACAGCAATAAAATATAAAAGTTGTGTATTCATTTTATAACTCGCGTGAATTATTTCACAAAATTTTTGCAATTGTAGGGGAAAAACCATTTCCCCTGATCCTATCTGAAAAAAATTTTCCCATTTTTAGATCCCTATTTTAAGAGCATATGTGCCAAATTTTGTGTCAGGAATGACTATATTTACTAAGATATATAGGGATATATGCACGGATTTTGTCCTAAAAAAATGGGTTATTTTAAGTTTTCGCTTATATCTCGGTCAATAGTGAACCGATTTGGCTGAATGTAAATAGCGATTGTCTCCAGGATATTTCTGATAGTTTGACACCAATAACCGGTCCGTTTCACTTAATTTGACTCCGGAAACTTGATTTCAACAGACGGACAGACGGACATAGCTCTATCAACTTCCCTATCTACAAGGATCAAGAATATATATACTTTGTGGGGTCGCAAATGGATAATAAAGAAATTACAAAAGGAATGACAAACTAATATATACCCATATTACTATGTGAAGGGTATAATAATGTAAACTCAAAAGTAGCATTAGAAATCTTAAGAATTTGGCTTTTCGTTTGTATTAAGATTCTATATTTAATAATTTACCTTGTTTATTAAACGAGATTTAAATTGTTAGCCCTTTGGCTTATAAAACTTTTTTAATGTTAAATTTTGCTTTTGGTCGTCGCCGCGGAGATATATTTAAAACATATACCATTTTATCTGACGTTACGTTACATAGGAAGATGATTTAAACAAAACCAAAATTTTATCATTAATATATACTAAATATATTTTTTTATGTATCATCAAAAGCTGTCGTTGCAAGATTTTTGCAATAGAAGTTTTATTACACAACTACTCCGAGGAATCTTAATAGTAAAGAAATAAAGCCCTTTAAACTAGGAAAAACGTACTAATATTTCTCCATCCCAACTAACGCCCTGCCCCGACTAACCACACAATTTTGTGTCTTAATACAAGCAATTACGCCAACAGAATTTCTGGGAAAACTTACATACATGTCTTTTAACACAAAATAAAAAAAATTTGCGGCGTAATCCTAACAAAACCTTTGCTTACCTGGTAAGTTAGCAAGCAATTTTGGAGCACTAGTTACATTTTGACCGAATAACTAGTTATTTTTTTTGAGTTTTCCCGAAATTCACGACCCCTGCATACAAATGTGATTAAAAAATTATCTAGTAAATAATAATTTAAGGATTTGAAAACAAAAACATGCTGCAAACCCTGTTTCTTAATCCTTTGTAGAATATATACCTACAAATGTATTTATCAACAGCCTTACTAAAAGGTAGTTTTTCTGTCGAAACGAACTCATTTGCTTGTAACCTATAAAGTAATTACAGCTCATAACTTCAATTCAAAAAAAAAAAATTGCTGGGTTGTTACACTTACATTTTGATTTTAATAAACAAATTTCACAGGAAAATGTATTTAAATATCACCAAAGTCACTTATATTACTTGTATTTTATTTATTTTATTAATTTTAGCAATTATTTCACTCTTTCACGTAAGAGATAAGGGTATATATAAGTTTGTCATTCCGTTTTTAATTTCTTTAATATCCATCTGCGACCCCATTGAATATATATTTTCTTGGTTCTTGTAGATAGGGAAGTCGATTGAGCAATGTCTGTCTGTCTGTCCGTCTTATGGCTGAAAAAAACTTTTTAAAGCACCCCATTGTCGCATAAGCCCGTAGGGGGTATCAAACTATCGGAAATATCTGCAAGAAAACCACTATTGAATTCCATCAAAATCACCAGATAACTGGCTCAGATAAAAGCCAAAAACCAGGATTACCACTGTTTATTTCTTTTAAATTTTTACATAAAAACCTCTACAACTGCCCCGCAGTTGCCCCCACATGAGTGCAATGCAAGACCGACTCCCATTAATTTTTCCCCACGAACATTTTTGTTGAACAAACTTGCACCTTTCCTCTGTCTCCTTACAGGGTTGCCATACACAATTTAATTTTTTTATTTTTCTTAAATATTTTCCACAGCTTCTAGGGTGCTCCTACAAATGACAAATGTTAGACCGACCCCAATTAATGTTTATTCCCAAAAATTTTTTTCGAACAGCCCCAGGATTTGGAACAACAACAGGATTGTCATACAAAATTTGAAAAAAATAGGGTTAAAACCCCTACAACTTAACCGGAGTCGCCCCTAGCGGAATAAAATGTATCACAGACCCCCCTTAGTTTACACTTCCAAACATATTTATAGAAAATACTAACGCCCTATCTCCATTACATAACGGGGTTGCTTCACAATAACTACAACAAAAGGTCTGTTCATTTACAGAAAATTATCAATAATTTTCGGTATTTATTGCTAGTAAGTGTTCACGTACGCAAAAATTTAGCAACTAGAGAGCCAAAAAAGAGCGTAATATGTTAGAAACAAATATGTTTCTGATAGTTTCTACTAGTAAAAATGTTACTGTCAGAGATTATTTAAACAGTTTTCTATCATTATGCTTTCAGAAAAAATTATTAAAATAAATTTACAATAACAAAATACATTTGCTTGCAAGTTTTGGCTGTAAAAGTGATAATTTACATTAAAATATTTTTGAGAGCAATTTTGAAATATTTCTTTTTACTTTTAAGTTTCTAGTATTTACCGGAAAGTTATTGAAGACAATAACTTTTTCAAAGTCGGCCTCAGAGAAATTAAGTGTTTCCCTTCCCAAAAATATTCCTAGAACGTACTTACATCCTATCCCTATCGCCTTAGGGGCTTCAATACAAAATTTAGGAAATTGTAGTAAATCCCCCACTACAACTTGCAGGGTGCCCGTGGATACGCCAAATGTTGGACTAACCCTAACTCGTTTTATTTTACAAACATTTTCCTAGAACATACTTATGCTCTATATCCACCCCCTAAAGTGTTTGCCATACAAAATTTGAAAAAAATTAGGAAATACGGTGTGTAGGGTATGTAAGCTTCGGCACAGCCGAATATGGCGTTCTTACTCGTTTTATTATCAAAACAATATTTCCCATAAGATAGACTCTTGGAAGAATGACGAGCAAGATAAATTATCACCCTAATGTATGCATGTATAAATGTATGTATGTATGAACCAGTTTCAGCATTTTCGAAGTTTTAAAAGTTTTACGGATTCTTCACAGTTTTATTGTATGTATGTATGTATGTACATATGTATCAATGCTTGTATGCATAGCTATATTGTATTTCGTATACATTGAGAATTTAAAACAATTTTAATCTAAGATAAATTGCACTTACCCGTATGTAAGCGTGTATGTTGTTGGACGTGTGATAATTGTTTAAATCTACGATCACAGTATGAGCATTTGTATGGCTTCTCTCCGGTATGAACTCGTATATGTTGAACCAGTTGATGATTGCTTGAAAAACTTTTCATGCACTGTTGACATTGATGTGGCTTAGAATCGGCTCCTATACCACCGGTTCCGTTAGGGCCCAAGCCAGTTCGAGGTATTTGCTGTTGAATTTGTTGCATGGCGCTTTTGTGCATAAAAAGCTATAAGAAGGGTATAATCACACGACGAAAATATACCAACATTGATGAACACCACAACACGTTTTTTTAAAGAATTAAAAAGTAATTTTTAATGTTTAGTCTTTAAGATTTATTTAATTTCCATAATAAAAAAATATTTTCGTAATAAATATTGTATATAAACCTTAAAGCTCTTTGCAAACACTTTTTAATAAGCAGTAAACAAAAAAAAATTAATTAAAATAAAAGCGAAAAAAGTTACACATAAAAAAACTAAATTGCCGTCGAAGTGGTTTTAGCGTTAAGCCAATTTGTGGGAGTCTAATTTTGTATTTATTTTTTTTGGTTGACTAGAACAGTTAAAAAAGTAAAAGAATTTCATGAGGTAAGGTCGAATAAGAGAAATACCCTATAGAACACTTTTAATACAATATTAAAAAGGGCTTATCGCGGTTTCAAATTTAAGCATACGCAGATAATTTTTTATGCTGGCACATCACAAGACTGTTTCTATAGCCATATAACTTCATTAGATAATATTTATAAAACAGTTTTTTTTTATTATTATTTGTTAGCAAATGTTTAGGCTTAAAAAATAATAGTTTTTTTTAATAATGTGAAATTTAATATTTTTAAACTCAAAACAATACAAACATTTATTAGTCAAGTAAAAAATGGAGGCCAACAGTTGAAATTTTTTTTGGTTTAATTAACAAATGAGGATCGTATGTCAACGCAATTGGTAAGCATGCATGACCTTGACATCTGTGCTGCAATTCAGTAACTTATTTTAACGATATTTGCATTATTAAAAAAAATAACAACAAATTTAATGATTTTGCGATTCAGTTAAGTTCTTTGAACGATTTTCGCTATCGTTAAAGTCAGCTGCTACTGTTAGGTAAACAGCAAAACGTTTTAGCGATTTCTACAATCTTTATACTTGTTAATTTAACTAAAATAATTTTTGTTTTGTTTAGTTTTATCGACAAAATGCTATTTTGTATATCATAAATAATTTTTAATATAATTATGCTTTTCGCTTTGTTAAAATTTATTTAACAACCAATTTTTTTTAAATAAAATACATACATATGTACATATAAAAACTAACTTGTTCACTATCGCTAAAAACTTCTTAGTAAATCACTTAACCGTAGCAGCATACGACATTTTCTGTCGATAAATATAACGATTGTGGAATCGTTAGAAGTTATTGTATCGCACTACTAATTTAATTCATGATAACATGTAAGCTGCTGGTTAACTTTCATATTAAGTAACGCTCTTTGTAAGTTCTTGAACTTTTAATCGAGCATAAATGGTTTTTTTGGTAAGCTAAGTAGCTCAATCTTAATAATAACCAGGAAGACTGCAAATATGCAACAAGAAGTTTGTACGCGTAATAACTTTGTGGGTTTTGCCATCGATATGCAAATTTTTAATAATTTTCTGGAGCCGTTAGCACCCTCATCCATAAAAAAACGCCCAGTACAGGAAACTAACGCAAGACCACCGAACAATATACTTTAAGCCGCCTCCGCCGGCAAAAGTAGTCGATACTGGTTTCTGACAATTAGCTGTTCTTACTGTAAAATAATAAACAAATTTTTACTTAAGTTTGCCATTACCACGTCCAAAACATACTTTTCACCGAAGCCGTCTATTATTTTACTTTTAGCATTTAAGCAGTAAATTTGTATAATTGTTTTGTTTTATATTGTTTAGATTATCAGCTGATTTGGGTTCGAAATACTACACTAATTTATGAGTAGTCACTTAACAGTCATATATTTATGCTATATTTAGGGGATTCACAAGGTGTTCTATTTGTCCTATCGACATAAAATTTTAACAATGGTTTAATAACCTTTACCAATTATTGGGCACTCGGCACAGGCGTAAGTGGAGTTGTTGTGTTAATTAAATAAGTATATTAAACGACGTGGTACTTTTAAAGAACTATTTTTGTATGAAAGGATAGGACAGCTTGTGAATCCCCTAATTATTTTAAAATAAGGTATTGTGAAATTGGTGTGAATCCACCAATTGAATTTTGTTTTTATATACGAAGAAATCTCTCTTGAGCAGGCACCAAAGGTACCATTAAAGTGTGTCCTGCATCCCAATTCTGTAACTATCTTAGCTAAAGCTAAATCTCGATCGCTAAAAAACTAATAATATATTACGGCAAATATTTTAGCTACATTGCTTAATTTGTACTCCGCATGGTTTAACGTTTAGCTAAACTTTTAATTTTTCGCCGTAGCTAATTTACTTTCAGCAGACTTTTTCTTTCCCACTGTCTTGATAAATTGCTGCTGAAAAGAGTCAAACACATGTGGGAGCTTTTGATAATTTATATAAGTCAAGGTAGATCTATACAAGGTGCTAGCGTTAGTACTTTAAATGCATGGCAAATATCTATAAACGCCTAGCAATCAAATAATAGAAACAAACACACAAGCAAACAAACCTTAAATACGCAGACTTTGATGTCTAGGGTGTTGGAGCAAGAAAAATACACAAAAATTAGCTGACGAAGTAACACCACCTTGTGTGTTGATATAAGTGATATATAAGAAAATATTTATTTAAAGCTTATTATTATTATTACTTAATTTTTGCGTATATACTTATATATTTAAGTATTTTAATAAAAAGTATATAATTGAAATACCTATAGTAGAAATATATGAAACCACTAATCCCGGAAATTATGGCGACATATTTACATATATGATGGCAGCTTTAATTTTTTGTACATACATACATACATATGTATGTGTGTATGCTTGCAATTAGTAAACAATTAGTAGGGGCTTTTTATATACATATGTATGTATGTTATGCGTTTTTACCGAATTAATATTATATGTATATCATTAGAAAAATGTGCCGAAAAATGTGGTTTATTATACATTGCTGTAAAACGGCCCAAAATAATCAATCCATTTATGTTAAAAGATATCACAAATATTTATGGAAATGAGTTATATTTTAAACTATAAATTTAACCAAGCAATTGTTCGGGATCTCTTAACATTTTTGCAGAATATGTATAATTACAATAATAACCCTACCCATTAAAACTTTCATTTGTTACAACAGCCTTCAGTAAAAAAGCTTTAAGTCTCTTATGAAGAAATTATCTGTGCTACTACAAATATTGAATAAAATATACTCCCTTATAATTTGTTTTATTTTATTAAATATATATTAAATAATCGAGTAGGTTTAGTAACAACAAAATTATTTTTCATATATTTTTGTTTAAATTTCTATTTGGGTGCTATTTATAATTATATCTCTTCTTATTTGATAATGACAGAAGCTTGAGTTTTATTTACTCTTGCTTGATCGCTACAAATAATTTCTAACACTTGATTTTTCTTTGTAGTACCCCTTAATTCCTTTTTTTTGCAAAGTATTCAGTACATCCCATATTTATTTAGTTGTAAACATTACGCCCGAACTTATGTATACAAACAAATAAACAATGCTCTCTAAAAGTGCTTTCACACGATATGTATTTTACACATGGCTTGTCAAATGTGGCAGTGCGAAATTGATATATGTATGCCGTGTGAACCCGTTAAAACATTGCATGTGTGAAATGCATATGTAAAAGTCATATGACAAATTTGTAATTAGATCGTGCTCTATTTTCATCTGACAAAGCATGTGTCATCAGCTACTTTTAGAATAACAACAAGAAAAAAGTAAGTTGTTTATTTTGGTTTGGAAGTTATGTTAGATGTAATAACATACATACGTACGTGTGAAAGCAAAAATTATAAACCGTCTCTAAATTGACAATTTTGACACATACGCAATTACATGTGGATTGCATAAGTGACAAGTCATGTGTAAAATACATATCGTGCGAAAGCACTTTAAGCGAAAAGAAACAATCGCACATCTATGCTATTTTGGGAATCCCCTAAATCACGTCAGTAATGGTATATATTACAAGCTATTGGTCAAATGGGCTTACACACCATACGTTTCGCCACACACATTTTAGGAATTAGTATTGTCAAATTTTCGAATCAGAAACGTAAACTGAATGAAAAAAGTCATGCTAAGTAGCAAATAGCATAAACCCTGTGTTTTTAAAGCGAATAAAGGGAAAGTGACTGCAAGCATTTTTCTATGGGCGGGATCTATCAATATTGCCCGTCCAATGGGGGAGTCCGCTAACGGAAGTGTTCGCTAAGGGAAATTATCCTGTATATGCTGTAATTTTTCGCATTTGTACATAAAACGATACTACACCATCAAAACCTGTAGATTTAAATGCTAATTTTTATTTATTGTTGAACTAATTATCTTTAAAACAAATTTTTGATTTTTAGTTTGGCTTAAGTTCATATAATTTCTTTTTATTAGAAGAAATTATGGTACCATGAAATAACTCCCAAATGAAATAATTCCCAATGAAAAAATGAAATAACTCCCAATTTTTTTCAATACAAATTGGGAGTTATTTCATAATGAAATAACTCCCAAATGAAATAACTCCCAATGAAATTTTGTTGGGAGTTATTTCATTTTTTCGAAGTGTTGGGAGTTATTTCATTTTTGTTGGGAGTTATTTCATTTTCTATCATTGGGAGTTATTTCATTTTTATTGGGTGTTATTTCATTTTTATTGGGAGCTATTTCATTTTTGTTTGGAGTTATTT
Organism: Melanophora roralis; assembly: GCA_963583895.1. NCBI lineage: Eukaryota > Metazoa > Arthropoda > Insecta > Diptera > Rhinophoridae > Melanophora > Melanophora roralis. The sequence continues at coordinate 1,737,613 of OY757192.1, read as the reverse complement.
CATTTTTATTGGGAGTTATTTCATTTTACTAAAAGCAAGTGTATATACCAGAGCATGTAAAAAAATTTAATCACGCTAGTATAAAAGGTGACACTCATTTAAAAGTTTTGAGGTTTTAAAACCGTGGGTATATAGCTGGCCTTTGGCCGGGCGCAAGGAAAAAAAACTCCAGTGGATTCGATCCGCCGGCTCCGCAGTAGCCTTCGGCCGGGGAATATACTTTAAACTGTAGTGCATCGGAAGTATTTGCAGCTTCATAAAGTGTCACAAAATTCATGTTTTATTTGGAGAAGCTTTATATTGAAAGCAGAGCCTAAAGTTCATTGCCCGGCCGAAGCCTACTGCGAAGCCGGCGGATCGAATGCACTGGAGTTTTTTTTCCTTGCGCCCGGCCGAAGGCCGGCTATCTAAATAACTCCTTTTTATTAAAAAAGTTATTTAACCAAAAAGGTGCTTAAAGTCTACGCGCCTGTCCTAAAACTGTAACGAATCTGGCGGTTTGATCCACGAGAGTTTTTTTATCCTGCGTCCAGACGGAGGCCGCCAGTCATTTGGTTTGTTTGTTTAGAAAATAATTTTACGTGAGTGATATCTAATTTATGGATACAAAAGGTGACCATGAATTGAAAATTTTGGGTTTAAAAAAAGTGGCATATATAGCCGGCCTTCGGCCGGGCGCAAGGAAAAAAAACTCCAGTGGATTCGATCCGTCGGCTTCGCTGTTGCCTTCGGCCAGGCAACGGGCTTTAAGCTCTAGTGAACTATAAATACCAGAAGTGCTAAATTTAAGCACTTTCACAAAAACCCCAAACCGTTATATCATTTTTGTTCACATCTGTAGTTTTAATATTAACTAGAGATTAAAGCCCATTGCCCGGCCGAAGGCTACTGCGAAGCCGGCGGATCGAATGCACTGGAGTTTTATCCTTGCGCCCGGCCGAAGGCCGGCTATCTAAATAACTCCTTTTTATTAAAAAAATTATTTAACCAAAAAGGTGCCTCAAGTCCACGCGCCTGTCCTATAGCTGTAACGAAGCCGGCGGTTCGATCCACGAGAGTTAACTTATCCTGTGTCCAGACAATAATTTTATGTTAGTAACATCTAATTTATGGATACAAAAGGTTTTCGCATTATATATATTTTAATTGGGAGTTATTTCATTTCCGTTGGGACTTATTCATAAAATAATTATTTTTTTTGTGATTGGGGGTTATTTCATTTTTGTTGGGAGTTATTTCATTTGGGAGTTATTTCACTTTTTTGTGACTTTTATGAAATAACTCCCAAACATTGGGAGTTATTTCACGGTACCAGAAATTATTATATTTCGTTTAAGTTGAAAGATTTTTCTACCGATACTAGCCGAGTAGAATGCATTTTCGAAAGCAGCTACGATAATTCATCATCAGTACTCTTTGAACGGTAGTAACGTATTTGGTTGTAAACATCAACTATTTAACTTACACGTAACAGAGAAAGGGATACGGCATGACCGTTTTCTATCATATTTACTTTGTATGTTAGGACGAAGTTTACCTTTCATATACACGATTCTTTTTTCCATTGGCAACACTTGACTAACGGTTGAGCATAATCCATCTCTTAGATGGAATGAAACGCTTTTAATTCTTGTATATTATATACAAGGGGGGTAAATCATTTTTAATTTCTTTTTTTTGTCAACGACAAATAGACAGAAATTATTAAAGATCATTTTGCACCGTGCCATGTGTAAGTTATATGCTAATTTTTATTTATTGTTAAACTAATTGTCTTAATACAAATTTTTGATTTTTAGTTTGGCTTAAGTTCATATAACTTCTTTTTATACCCTTCACATAAGTGATAAGGGTATATATAAGTTTTTCATTCCGTTTGTAATTTCTTTATTATGTCCGTCTGGCTGTTCGTCTGTCCGTGTTATGGTTGAAATCAACTTTCTGAAGCCCCCCGATATCGCATTGACCCGAAGGTGGTATCAAACTGTCAGAGATAGTCGCGAGAAAATCGGAATTTATATTCAGCAAAATCGCCCGATAAATGACGGAGATGACCGAAAACTACCTCCTTTTTTTTAGTCTACAACAACAACAAGGAACATACTAATGCATAGGTTGTCAAAACTCTCATTTAATGAAATGCGTCTGTATTGGATAAAAGAAAATTGCCCAGCAAACAAAAAACTAAGCATTGCAAATGTGATGAATTTTACTTTTTAAAGCAAAATGGAAATGAACTTAAAAAAAGTAATTAAAATTAAATACAAAATATGCCTCAGTTATTACAGAATTAGACAATTTTTTTCACACATATTCCATTGGGCGAGTTTAATTTACAGTTAAAACTTAAAAAATTAAGTGTATTTAGGTATTATAAATTAAGTTTTTCTTGTTTTCTTTGTTTTGAATGTTTGGTAACATAAAATGCATTGCATATTACCAAAAGAATTTTAATGACAAAACAAAAATTTTTATCTTCCATTATGCTATTTTGTTTGCTGGTTTATTTTGAAATTAAATCAAAGCTAAAAAAACAAGAAAGCTGAAAAAAAGCAGTAAGCATCCGCACATGTGCACTCGTTAACACTCAATTAACGACTGAAATCAAACTGAAATAAATGAGAACAAGCGTCGGTGTGAGTTTTTTTTATTGTTTTTGTAGCACAATTGTGCACTAAAAATGAATTTTTGACAACCTATGATTTAGACCAGGGATTGTCAAAATTCTCATTTAATGAAATGCGTCTGTATTGGATAAGAGAAAATTGCCCAGCAAACAAAAGACTAAGCATTGCCAATGTGATGAATTTTATTTTTTAAAGCAAAATGGAAATGAACTTAAAAAAAGTTATTAAAATTAAATACAAAATATGCCTCAGTTATTACAGAATAAGACAATTTTTTTTTCACACATATTCCATTGGGCGAGTTTAATTTAAAGTTAAAACTTAAAAAATTAAGTGTATTTAGGTATTATAAATTAAGTTTTTCTTGTTTTCTTTGTTTTAAATGTTTGGTAACATAAAATGTATTGCATGTTACCAAAAGCATTTTTAATGACAAAACAAAAATTTTTATCTTCCATTATACTATTTTGTTTGCTGGTTTATTTTGAAATTAAATCAAAGCTGAAAAAACAACAAAGCTGAAAAAAAAACAGTAAGCATCCGCCCATGTGCACTCGTTAACACTCAATTAACGACTGAAATCAAACTGAAATAAAAGAGAACAAGCGTCGGTGTGAGTTTGTTTTTATTGTTTTTGTAGCACAATTGTGCACTAAAAATGAATTTTTGACAACCATTGATTTAGACAAACATGTACATATGTACGTACACAAATGCATTCATAGTTTTTTTATTTATTGCAGGGATTGTCAAAATTCTCATTTAATGAAATGCGTCTGTATTGGATAAGAGAAAATTGCCCAGCAAACAAAAAACTAAGCATTGCCAATGTGATGAATTTTACTTTTTAAAGCAAAATGGAAATGAACTTAAAAAAAGTTATTAAAATTAAATACAAAATATGCCTCAGTTATTACAGAATAAGACAATTTTTTTTTTTTTCATATTCCATTGGGCGAGTTTAATTTACAGTTAAAACTTAAAAAATTAAGTGTATTTAGGTATTATAAATTAAGTTTTTCTTGTTTTCTTTGTTTTAAATGTTTGGTAACATAAAATGTATTGCATGTTACCAAAAGCATTTTTAATGACAAAACAAAAATTTTTATCTTCCATTATACTATTTTGTTTGCTGGTTTATTTTGAAATTAAATCAAAGCTGAAAAAACAACAAAGCTGAAAAAAAAAACAGTAAGCATCCGCCCATGTGCACTCGTTAACACTCAATTAACGACTGAAATCAAACTGAAATAAAAGAGAACAAGCGTCGGTGTGAGTTTGTTTTTATTGTTTTTGTAGCACAATTGTGCACTAAAAATGAATTTTTGACAACCTATGTACTAATGCATGTCATAATTAAAAATAAAAAACAACAAAAAAAAAACCAAAAAAGAAAAAAACAGAATTAGTCATGTTGATACCCAGCATACCATTATCGGAGCGCTCTTATATATGATCTTATATATGAGCGATTTTATGAGCTTCTGTGAGTGTTTCCTGCGTGCATATTTCTGAGCTCATAAACGATAGATTTTATGAGCTTTTTATGAGTAATTTCTGCACGCTGACAGATAACGGTAAATTCCAGATAAGCAGAAGAAAGAAGTTACACAAATTGATTCATTAGTGAATATTTTTGGAAGCGTAAAGACAAAATTGTGAGTTATAATAAATACAAAAATAATACATAATTAAAATAATGAAAAGAGCAAGCTTAAAAGAAAGCAAATTAATAAAAAGTGAACTTTGTTCAAACAAATTAAGAAAAGAAAATCCAGAATGTAATATTAAAAATAATAGTGTTGTTGAAGAAAATAGTGACAGTGAACTGGAATAAGAGCTCAAAAAGAGTTTTAAAAAAAGAGTCATAAAATACTCTTTTATGCATTAAATTTAGACCTCTTTCATGCGTGACCAGTTTAGTGGAAAAAGCCACTCAAATATGAGCGTTTTATGACTGTTTATGATTATTTTATGAACTCTTTATGAGCGTCAGCGTTCCGACAAAAGAGTATTTATGAGCTCATTTAGAGCGCATATGGTATGCTAGGTATTTTTGAAACACACCCAAAACAAAAATTTCATTATTATTAGTGTTCATACATATAACAGGGTTGCCATACAAGGCTTAATTTCAAAATTTTTAAAATCGCTCCTACGGCTTCCAGGGTTCTCCTACAAAGGTAAAATGCAAAACCGACCCGAATTATTTTGTCCATCCAAACATTTTTGTGGAACATACTTACTCTCTACCTCCAGCCCCTAACATGGTTGCCATACAAAATTTTAAAAATAAGGTAAAAACCGCTACAACTTCCCCGGAGTCGCCCCTAGAGGAAAAAAGTGTATCACAGACCCCCATTAGTTTTTCCTCCCAAATATATTCCTAGAGCATACTTACCCCCTATCTCCACGCCATAAGGGGGTTGCCATACAAAATTTACAAAAATGATGTAAAAATGCCCACAACTTCTTCAAACTTGGCCTAAGAGCAATAGGGTGTACGACCGACCCCCATTAGTTTGCCCTCCCAAACAAATTCCTAATATATACTTACCCCCTATCTCCACGCCCTAAGGGGGTTGCCACACAAAATTTGCAAAAATTATGTACAAATGCCGACAACTTCTTCAAAGTTGGCCTAAGAGCAAGTGAGCGTACGGCCGACCCCAATTAGTTTGCCCTCCCAAACATATCTCTAGAATATACTTACTCCCTTTCTCTACGCCCTGAGGGGGTTGCCATACAAAATTTACAAAAATTAAGTAAAAATGCCCAAAACTTCTTCAGAGTTGGCCTTAGAGCAATAAAGTGTGCGACCGACCCCCATTAGTTTTCCCTCCCAAACCTATTCCTAAAATATACTTACCCCCTATCTCCACGCCCTAAGGGGGTTGCCATACAAAATTTATAAAAATAATGTAAAAATGCCCACAACTTTTTCAGAGTTGGCCTCAGAGCAATAAAGTGTACGACCGACCCCCATTAGTTTGCCCTCGCAAACATATTCCTAGAATATTATATTCTAGAATATATAATAGAAAATTTACAAAAATGATGTAAAAATGCCCACAACTTCTTCAGAGTTGGCCTTAGAGCAATAAAGTGTACGACCGACACCTATTAGTTTCTTCTCCAAAACATATTCCTAAAACATACTTACCCCCTATATCCACGCCCTAAAGGGGTTGCCATACAAAATTTACAAAAATGATATGAAAAAGCCCACAACTTCTTTAGAGTTGGCCTTAGAGCAATAAAGTGCATGACCGACCCCTATTAGTTTCTTCTCCCAAACATATTCCTAGAACATACTTACCCCCTATCTCCACGCCCTAAGGGGGTTGCCATACAAAATTTACAAAAATGATGTAAAAATGCCCACAACTTCTTCAGAGTTGGCCTTAGAGCAATAACGTGTACGACCGACCCCCATTAGTTTGCCCTGCTAAACGTATTCCTTGAATATATTTACCCCTATCTCCACGTCTTAAGGGGGTTGCCATACAAAATTTACAAAAAGATTTAAAAATGCCCACAACTTCTTCAGAGTGGGCCTAAGAGCAATAAAGTGTACGGCCGACCCCCATTAGTTTTCCCTCACAAACATATTCCTAGAATATACTTACCCTTTATCTCCACCGCCTAAGGGGGTTGCCATAAAAAATTTACAAAAAATGATATGGAAATGCCCACAACTTCCTCAAAATTGGCCTTAGAGCAATAAAGTGTACGACCGACCCCCATTAGTTTTCCCTCCCAAACATATTCCTAGAATATACTTACTTATACAAAATTTTTAAAAATTAGAATAAAAACCCATACAACTTTCCCGTCATCCGTGGAGCGTTAAAAAATGACACCGACCCCTATTTAAAAATTAGAAACATTTGATAAGTAAAAAAATGGATAAAAATAAAAAAATTTTTGGGATTTCGAAAGGTCAATGTGAAGGGTATATAAGGTTCGGCACAGCCGAATATAGCGCTCTTACTTGTTTTTTTCTAATTTTTTTCTGCTTTACCAAAATTAATTATACAGTCATATATATATGCATATGTATGTATATATGTATTTGCATGGCTTCATAGTACATACATACATATTATTAACTGTGATATGGACACACAAAAGCTGACAAAAAAATTAAACAGTTCCTACTGCCGTCAATTAAAAAAATTGTGTAATAGGCTGTAGATTGTTGCCCAAGTTTTACTGTGTGCTAAAAATAACAATATCACAATGTGCATACATACATACATACGTATGTATAGAAATGTGTGTGTACAAACTTTTTACCTGCATACATAAGTACATTAATGACATGAAATGGAAATTGTTTTTTGCTAACAAAGAAATATGCAATAATTGTCATAATCGCTTTTTCGTCCACGAAGTAATTTTTTGCAATGTGTATCGACACATGTACAATATTTGCTTAAACATGTTGAATGTTGTTTCTGTATTTTTAAAAACAAAAAAAAGTTTTAGGGCTACAGTTTTTTATACATATGTATGTATGGACAAATTTACGTGTGAACATACGTTCATACAGTTCGCCGTCCACCACCCAATACTTATGAAACATTCTATTTGGGGATTTGGAAAAAAAAAATTTTTGCCAAAAGTGATATTATTTTCTAGTGCCCATTTTATGTCTCTGTACTTTTATGTGTAACTTTAATAGTTCGCTTAAAAATTTTACAGAAACACTTTTTTTCTCACCACTTTTGAGTAGTGACTTTACGTTACAGAGGCGTTACCAGAAGGTTTGTGAAGAAAATCATCACAAAACAAATAAGACTTGTTATTTTATGCAAACAAGTAAGACTAGCTGTTTTATGCAAAATGATAATTTTCTAAACAAAGCTTCTGACAACGCTGCTGTAACGTAAGGTTATTACTCGCAAGTGGTGAGAAAAAAGTGTTTCTGTAAAATTTTTAAGATCGTATATACCCTTCACATTGGCCCTTCAAAACCCCGTTTTTTTTAAATTTTATCAATTTTTTTTATAAAATATTTTAAGTTTTTGAATAGAGGTCAGTGTCACATTTTAGCCCTCTTAGGGTGACTACAGGCAAGTTGTAGGCCTTTTTACCCTATTTTCATTTTGATTTTGTAGAGCAAACTTTTTAAAAGGTGAAGATTGGGAGTAAGTATGTTTTAGAAAAATGTTTGCAAGGAAAACGATATGGAGTCAGTCCTACATTTGATCTATCACCGGGCACCCAGGAAGCTGTAGGGGGGGATTTATTAGAATTTTAAAAACTTTGTATAGGAACCCCCTTAGGAGATGGAGATAAAAGGTAATTATGTTCCAGGAGTATGTTTAAGAGGGGAAACTAAAGAGGGTCGGTCAAACGGCTCATGATTTTTGTAAATTTTGTATTGCAGCCCCCTTAAGTGATGAAGATAGGGGGTCAGCATGTTTCAGTAATATGTTTGGGAGAAAAAATTATTGCGGGCTTTGATACGTTTTATTCCTCTAAGGCGACTCCGAGAAGGATACAGGATAAGTATGTTTCTAAAACATGTTTGGAGGAAAAATTTATTGGGGTCGCTCTTACATTTGACCTCTCTAGAAGAACCCTGGAAGCTGTGGAAGCGATTTAAAAAAAAATTAATTTAAGCTTTGTATGGAACCCTTGTAAGGGGGCGAAGATATGGTGTAAGTACGTTCCATAAAAATGTTCTCGAAGAATAATTAATGGAAGTCAGTCTTTATAAATTTTAGAGAAATAAACAGAGGTAGTTTTGGTTTTTTGGCTTATATCTCGGTCAGTTATCGGGCGATTTTGCTGGATTTTAATAGCGATTTTTTTACACATTTTTTTTAGTTTGACGTCACTTACGCGTCTTTACGGCATCGGGGGCTGCAACCATACCTCTGACAGACGGACATCGCTAAATCGGCTTCCCTATCCATAAGGACCAGGAAAATATGTACTTTATTGGGTTGTAGATGGATATGGAATAAATAACAAACGGAATGACAAACTTATATATGCCCTTATCACTTATGTGAAAGGTATAAAAATCATTTTGAGAATAAAGTCATCACGTTTTCTTAATAAGGGTTGCTAAATAGCCTCAAACTACCTTTTTTGTAAGGGATATAACGATTTTTTGGTTTAAATTTTAAAAGTGTTAAAACTTTTTGGAATTTAAGATTCGTTTTGAGCTTTTTGCTTTGTAATAATAAGGCAGCCAAAAATATGTGGTCATGTTTTTTCTGTGCGTCGCACATAGGGGTATTTTGCCAATCTAGCCGGACATTAAGCCAAAATGAAAATTTAAGAAATGTAAAAACTTAAGTGTGCAGCTCGACAGAAAACAAAATTCTGTATCGGATAGTGAACTTTCAAATCTTTTGCTTGCAATTTGTCGTTTTTAGGCACAAAGTCAGGAAAGTTAAGTAAGTTTGCCTATAATTTATTAACTTTCGATGGTTTTGAGAGGTTAACAATATATTTTTTTGTAGCTAAACAAATAAAGATTTTACATATGTGGCGGTCGCTGACCAACAAATACAAATATACAACCCTGTACGAGCTAGTGTCATCACAAAGAACGAACACAAGAAAATAAGGGAAAAGAGAACGCAATAATTAGTAACGACTTTTACTGTTCGAGAAAAAACAAGCGACACTTTGGCGACATACTCCGTTGTGAGAAGATACCAACATCGTGTAACGTGTATGAACATTTTTGACCATTTTTTAATAAGCTAAAAACATAAATAAATTCTAGTCAAGCGTACGCTAATAAACAGATAAGTCTTTTTATTCATTGGTTATACGACAGGCCACTAGACATCTGCATGACTATATTCATTTAATTGCCTATACACAACAAAAACAATATTCATTCAAACATTTTTCATTCTATGGGAGATAAATAAAGTTAAGCCAGTAACAACACAAGAAAGAATGTATTGTGTGTTACACTCAATGATACAAGAAGAACACATTCATTTTACAGTTTTCGTTTTGAATGTGTATAAAACACACTTGAAAATACAAAAACATAGCAAAGTCTCATTACAGTTAGAGTTTTTATAAAAACATTCAGGTATTTTTTCGAGTTAATGAATGTTTAACAACAACAATAACGACAAATTTGCAAACACAAATGAATAATAATTTTTTACACCAATCATACAGCAATATTCACACATTCTATTCAGTATTAATTTATATGAATGTATGGGTAATATTTTGTTTTCGGTTGAAGTTGTTTTTTATTTGCTTTTGCTTGTGGGTTCATTCATTTAGTTTGTTTAACATTGAATGAAAAACACTATGTTGTTGAAAAACAAACGAATGTATTTAAACGGCATTTGGGTGTAGTCAAGCAGACCTCTACAGGCCACCACTAAACATATAATTTTTTTGCGAACAACTTTATAAGCAACTGCCTTATTTTAATTTTTTTTTATTTTTTTTTTGTAAGTTTTATTATAAAAAAATTCCTTCAAAATTAAAAAAAAGGTTTTTTTGTTTTTTGATTAAAAAAATAGAGTCAAAAGGTTTTTGAAAGTGATGGCAGTAATTATCCTAAAAATCTTATTCATCACAATAAAACCTGAAACCTCTACTTTCAGACGAAAGAAAAAAACGTTGCGCGTTTTTGCGCCATTTTTTTTTTTGGCGGTGTTTTTGAAAACTTCACTTTTTTCTGTTTTTTCTGATATTGTGTGTTTACATATGAGTAAGAAACATTTTTGTGGGTCATAAAACATTTTGATAATTACTTGTTTTATAATGTTTTTTATCTAAATTACTACAAGTAAATTGAAATTGATTTTTAACAGGTTAAATTGGACATTTCATGCTAAAAAAAAAGAATGTGCGAGGCAGTAGTTTTTTCCCACCCACCCCTTAACTAATAATGTATTCCTGTGCGACAGCTTTCTTAACGACGCTATTTTATGCAACAAAATAAATGTACCTGCCTTAAAAACAAAAATATTTTTTAAAGAGAAACAAATCTGTGCTTCAAGTACTAATTTTTTTGGTGCATATGTATTGTGATTATTGCACGAAATTGTTTTCAGAACCCTTTTAAAGCTACGAGAGTAAAATGAAAAAAGTTTATACATGGTTAGAGTTATTACAAATAGTACGGAAATGTAAAGATAAATCTGTTGAAAAGAAATTGCGACCTTTAGGTAGAAAATTGTGTGAACTTTGAAAATGTCAAGGTAATGGCGACATGTCAGCAGCGAAGCACTGTTTGTAGTTTAAGAAAATTTTTTAATATTCAATGCACAAGATTTTTATACATGGATCATTGCTTATTGGGCTGTTATCAGAAGAAGCGGCTAAGGTACGAAAAAAATATTTTCGGACTTACAGGCAGAATTTTACAAGAAAGTTTTCAAGAGTTCAGTGTAACGTAGATATTTTTAATAGAATTTTGCTCAGTTAAGACCCAATGATGACTAGCATAAGGCAACCTCAAAAAAGAAGTCATTGTCCTTTACGAAAGAAGCAATTTCTTTAATGCTTCCCCCTGTTCTTGATTTTAAAGAGAACTCAGATTTAGAAGAGTTTTATGAAGAAACAGACGAAGAAGAACAGTAGCACTTCTGTTGTTAGTGGAAAAGGATAATTTTCTAAATAAATTAGTTTTTGTTTTTATACTTTAAATTAATTGTTACTTCTGTAAATACGTTATTGTTATATACAAATTAAATATTTCCAGATAAATTTAATGCATTAAATTAAAAAAAAGCGACAAACAAGCTTAAAAATAAATTTTTTGTGAAAATTAGCAAAATATATAAAAAAAATTTTTTTGTACAGGGCCGTTTCGGGGGGTAAGGTTTGAGGACATTTCTACCCCTACACATAAAAGCTTAAAAATTTTATTTTTATAGTATTTGGGCGTAAGTTATCCATTATTTTTATTATATATGTACATTATTTTTGCAAATTTTACTTTATGCCACCGCCCACAAAAGGGGGAGAGGACAACACATTCCAAGTGTAAATTTTTAAGCTTTCGCTTACTTTAAAAAAATTTTAATTTTTCAGAGGTGGTATTAGTTCTTCTTGGTCCGATTTTTGTTATTTTTAACCCTTAAAAGCTTATGACTACAAAACATGTTTTAGCCAAGTTTCATCAATCTAGGAGCACTCAGCAACTTTTAAGAAGCTTTTATATAAAAAATAAAAATTAATGTCCTGCTAGAATGGCAAAATACCACTATGTGCGTCGCATGAAGCTATAATGTTGTTATTCATCCGTTTAAGAATTCTTCAAAATTTTTTCATCGATTTTTTAGGGCAATGGCTTTGCATACTTTTTCCATTAAGGACATATTTCTTGTTTTTTGTTAATTGTCACCTTTTATAAGTTTTTGATTTTTATTTCGTTATTTATTTTGAAGCGAAACCAATTTTGGCTTGTTTTAATTTAAAAAAAATCAATAATACAGCTACATTTAAAACGGTAAAATATTTATTATTTATCATTATTTTTGGTTTCCCGTTATTTATTTTATACCGGAATTTTGTTATTTCGTTAATGCATGTTAAGCTTACAATAATTTAAAATACAGCCTTTTTAGGCTCTGCAGTTCTTTTTTTATGTGAAGTTTGGACCTGGAGTCTGCTCTGAATTTGAGAAGACATGAGCTATATAAACGCAACAAGCATCTTGACGTTGTGAGAAAAAAGTTTAGGGATCATTAACTAGTTTAGTTTCCCAACGAATACTACGACTTCTGTTGTTGGATTTGGGTTGGCAGGCTGTGTTTATGTGTGTAGTTTAATGACATTAGTTTAACTTTTGAGATATGTTTGTACATACATACATATGTAGTTTGAGCACGCTTTCATTTAGTTAACATATTTAGACGACTTCGTTGGAATAAGGTTTTCCTTTAGAACCAATTTAAACTGCGCGAATGGTCAACGGCTGCAACGCGTTTATTCGCCCATCGCATCAAGACTTTTATATTCAAGAATTTACTTTAGCCGGATGGCTAAGATAAGAAAAAGAAGAGGGAAAATTTAATTCAGTGGCAAACACATATATTAACAACAAATAAATTTGGAGTTTTGTTCTAAAATAATCTGGCATTAGAATGAATGGCACGATAACTCCCCAAGATATAATCTGAAAACTACTGCTGTTTATTTTTCTAAGACTTTTACCAGGCGCGTATCAGGCTCAAGCTTTGGGGGGGACCTTTAACCCTAGAAAGATAATCATATTCTGACATACGTTAAAGATAATCATGCGTAAAATTTACGCATACCTTTTGGAAAGCTAAATTGTCGCATTTATTTAATAATTTTAAAATAAACTAATCTTGATTACTTTGTCAATATAACTGAAGTAAAAATACACGATTTTAAATATGTTTATATACATATTTATTATCAGAAAAAACAAAAACAAAAGAACAACTATAGACTTAACAAAATTTAAAGATCACATTTCTTTGAAAACTTATCACCCGTTTTTGTGGTTATAGTCAGTCATTTTAATGGATATACTAAATATACAAAATATTTTTTATAAAAACATATATAAAGATTATAAAAATTGGTCAGATACAACTTTGGCAGATGCCAATATTATGCTCACGACAAATAACTTTTCTCCATTTATTGCACGATGTATTTTCTTTTCGCTTTATTATTTGATGGGCAGTATGTGCAGTAAATACGTTTTTTTGGTACTGGATTTACAACAAGTTCTTCATTGTTATCTTTGGATTTGTTTGTAGTATCTTTTGACAATATTGTGAATATACTGTCACGCAAATACCTCTTAAAAGTAGATTGTTTTAGTCTCACATTCAAAAAGAGTGATGTTAGTGCCATACTAAGGTTCTTCATGAAATTTTTGCGACTAAGAGCCTTATCACCTTTGCTGTTGACATTATGGCTGCATATTATATAAGCGTTAATGCATGCAATATTTATCATCCCGCAAAAAATAGCCATAGGCCATCTATTTGTCTTCCTACTACATGACATGATAGAACACATTTGATCGAAAGTGTCCACTCCGCCCTTAGTTTGATTATAATACTTATCATTTCCACTAGTTTCATTGACAGAAGCATCTTCGTCACAAGATGATAGCATGTAAACCATTTTAGATGGCCTTGGCTTATAAGAGACAAGTGTAAGGGGTTCGTCAAAACAAAACATTGATGTTCCCATAGGCCTTGATCGCACTGTTCCTCCAACAGTAAGCTTATAACGTTCACTGAGTAAACTTTTCGCCAACGGAATTGACGTGAACCAGTTGTCGCACGTAATATTACGACAAGTTCCATGTTAAGGCTGTGAAAACTGCTTTACATAATATTCGCCAAGCGGCAAGCCGTTTGTCTGGGTTCCTTTTCCCAAATAAGGCATTGCATTTATCATGTACTTTGTGCCACTGTTGCACATCATAACTATGTTTAGTCATTTTTAATTGGCTTATTAGGAATATGCATCCTAAATGCACACCGACCGCCCACGAAACCCAAGTAATTGTTCATCTATAGTGACATGAGCTCCTGGAGTGTAATTAATTATACATTGTTGTACAAAAATGTCCAATATTTTTCTGACAGGAGTAAACACATCGCTTGCTCGAAGCGCAAGACGAATGCTTTTATCATCCGTTCGGAGACAGCATATTCAAAAATCAGTTTACGCACAACAAGTTGTTATCAATATAACAAACAACACGAATGTTCATAAAAATAAAAATCTTAAAAGTCACTCTAAAGATAATCATGCGTAATTTTGACTCACCTAGCCGTTATATTTGAAAATTGGAAATACCTACCGTAGGGGCGTGTGTGTCTCATTAAAGTTCTGATCAACGACTGAGATGTCTAAAGAGTACAACGGCGAGTTCATTGTAAATAACGAGAAATAAGAGTATTTTAAAAGAGTATGCGTAAATTTTACGCAGATTATCTTTCTAGGGTTAATGAAGCACACAATATAAAACATTTGGTTTGTAGCTACGTATAAAGTTTTAAAGGTTTTTCTCCCCCCCCCCCCCCCTTCAACTGCCCTGGAGTTGCACCTACACGGATGCAATGTAAGGCCGACTTTCATTAATTTCTCCTTACAAACATTTTTGTAGAAAATACTTATACCCTATCTCCGCTTCCTAACAGGGCTGTCATATAAAGTATATAAAGTATATATACAAAGTTAAAATGACGGATCCAGCCAGTTTTATAAAAATTTAAAAGTAGGCCCTTAGAGGAATAAAATTTATTACAAACCCTTATTAGTTTTCTCTTCTCAACATATGTATTTCTATAACATACTTACCCTCACCTACAAAATTTACAAAAATGGTGTAAAAAGCTTATAGTTTCCTCACAGTCGGTCTAAAAGAAATAAAGTATACGGGCGACTCCCATTTGTTACCCTTCCAAAATATTTTCCTGAAACATACTTACTCCCTATCTACACCCCCTAACAGGGTTGCCACACACAATTTTAAAAAAATATTTCACAATTAAAAAAATGTATAAAAGTAGAAAAAGGTTGGAGGTTTCGAAAGTCCAATATGAAGGCTATATATGATTCGGCACAGTCGAATATATCTTTCTTACTTGTTTTTCATAATATAAGTCCCAATAATTTTTACGTCAAAAAATTGGCCCCAAGTCCGTTCCTTGCCCCTAGCTGGGGCAAAGGAAATTTTGTATCCCAAACCAATCCTTTTTCTCGCGAAGCTTAGTTGATTGTGTACTGAAAGGGAATTTTTTTACCCAAAAATTTTAAAGCAGTTAAAAATGGTACTAGGAGTTACCATCCAATATGCTCGCTTGGCTATATTTAATGCTGCTAACATAAAAGGCTTTTCTTGAAATCTTAATTTTTTTTGGCAGACTCTAGAAAGCATATTTTTTAACGTATTATATTTTTTCGGCATGAATGATCCCCTGATTTAATGGCTGTAGAACTGAGGTGCTATTTCCTGGTAAATATTGAACGTCAGCGTTCTTTAAACTTAGCTGCTTATGGGCTGTGGCATTATTAACGAATAAGATTACTTTTCTATTTTGCTGAATCACTTCTACATCAAAAACTAGCATTATTTCAGTCCAAATGTCCTATGTCATTCATGCCTTGTTTTGCGAAAAATTCATAATGGGTACTTTTTTATTTTTAAAACATCGAGGCTGTTTTGGTTTTCCTATGGCAAACATTTTTTGATAGATAGGAATGATACTTTATGTGATAGTACATTTTGATAGATAAGAATGATACTTTATGTTGAAACAATTTTGGTACAATTTTTGCAAAATTGTGAATGATGCATTTTTAAGACATTTTCTTTTGGAATTATTTAAAATTTTATTAAAATTTTGGTGCATAAAAGCGAGAAATGCATATAAGCATTATGCATATTGACGAAATTTTTATGTATATTTTTAATTACAAGTTGCACATGCTTGGATGCATAAAAGCGGGAAATGCTTATAACCGATGTGCATATAAGCGATAAATACTGTATATGTTGGTATTTATGTTCGTTTTTTATATTTGTATACATAACATAAAGTGTGCTGCATACTGACATAAACGATTGCACGCACCAAAGCGTTAATTTACATGACTTCTATGCAAAAAATTGTTTTTTTTAATAGTTTATACATAAAAAAGCATAATTGTTGGCATTAAAATTTCAAATACAATTAAGTCGTTAGTTGGGACGATTAATTGTATTTGAAATTTTTTAATTTATTTATTGAGAGAACTTAAATTTTAGTCTGGTACTGACTGGGCTAGTATTAATCAAGAATGATAGACTATTAGAGATTGCGACTTGCGCATGTTTGCCTCTCTGATGACGTAGTTTAACCCATGCAAGGGTTGCCTATTCTTTGTATTTTTAAATCATTTAGGGCTTTATTTGTATTGAAAAATTTAATTTGCATGACTAATATTAATGGTCCAAATGAGAATATTTTAAATTTGAAATATGAATATGAGCGTAATAAGTTTAAATGCGTTAATTTTAATGAACTAAAGATGTATGCAAGCATGTCTATATAAGTAGGTATAATGGATATAATATATTTGGAACCAATTAACAATATATTAAGCTGAAGATACCCCAGAAATTAAGATAACACATTCCCGAAGCCGGTGTCAACCTGGATACTTACTCATTATTGAATTTATAAAAAGCCCTTTTGGAAGCCAAGAACAAATGTTCGATATAATAGTTTTGTTCATTTTTTGCTGTTAATGAGAAAATTTTTATTGAACTTGAGAATTTGCATTTGAAATTGTGAATATATTTTAATTGGAAATGAGAAAATTCCAAATAAAATTTTATTTAAAATTAGTGTGAACGTACATACAATACGTACAACATAAATGCATTCATAACGCAACATAAATAAAAATATGGAAAGGTAAATACAAATCTATGCAGGCAATTTTATTAAATAAGTAGCAGAGATATATTCTGGCCTATCTTCCAGATCCAAACTAAACTAATTTAATGTTGTGATATGCAATCTGTGGTAATAACACACGTTTTTAATTTCTTCTTAAAAGCGAGCCTTTGATCTCCGACATTGGAGAAGATTGACGTGTGGTACATTTATCTTTGCCTAAACATTGTTTTTTTCTCCAACCATATAATTTTATTAAATTAAGCACTGCAAGAATGCGCTTTATTTTTAACGCGTCGATGAAGCGTTTTAAAAATTAGTTGAATACGATGGTGGTAGAAGGCATTTTCTAAAAACAAATCTTGATTTAATATAAAATATTTTTAATTTCAAATTTTTAATTTTTTTTGGTTTTTTTCTCAATATCATGTAAAATTTTCTCATTTTTTATTGGAATTTTCTCAATTACAAATAAAAATTCTTAATTTCAAATGAAAATTCCCAATTTCGTTTGGAATTTTCTCATTAACAATGAAAAATGGCGCAGTAGTATGTTTACGTACCAGAGAATAGCATAATTACGTTTTATCTTGATTTTATCTGGTGTTAAACTCTTAAGCGATTTTAATGAGTTGAACAAAAATCTGCCTCGAATAAAATTATCTTCGTTTGATCAATGCATGAATTTATACATTGTGAATTTATTCAGTGTGTGAATACTTTTGTCAAAGCTATATCAGTGTTGTCATAAGTTGATAATACAAAGTTTCTAATTGCTTAAAAACAAAGCGCTAGATATTTGAAAAACAACTAAATCACACTACATCATCTAATTTGAATTTTACCCAAAAAAATTTTGTTTTTTTGTATCATAAACGTTTAAAATAATATTAACTTTCTGTTAATTATGCATAATGCTGAATCAATTTTAACACAATTTTTTAAGCATTTATAGCCACAAGAAAACCAGCACTTAGCACTGTTTTTGAAACCTTTAGTGCCAAACAAGAAATATTACAAGAACTATAGCAAGCCTTTGTTATACACGGCTGGCAAAGTTAAAGAGAAACAGCAGGGTACACTTATCAGGTAGGAGCGGTTCTACAAAAACAACTAAAACCGTCATAAGAATGTCGGAGACAAATAACAAAAACTCACAAAATCTTTCTTCTTCTTTTTGAGCTTTTCTTACGATACTACAGTTGTTGTTGGTATAAAAGGGAGAAAATACATAAACATAAGCAAAATTTGACATTAATATAACGAAATACCGTTACTCAGCTGTTTATCTGAGGCTACCTGATAAGTGTACCCTGAGAAACAGCTACGTCAACTTACGTTAAACAATGAGCATGGCGCCAATTTTTGTCTGTTATTCTCATTAGGTGCAACATCCCTAAAAAAATAAGACAGTCATTCTCTTACTCTTTGCTTTTTTTGTATGGACACTAAAATTGAAATTATTATTGCTCTAGATTAATTCCTAATTTTGCCGGAAAAGATTTATATGTTATGTGAGATTTGACAACCCTGCACTAAAATCACTTTGACATTTCTCCAAAAAATTAATTTGTCGAATTTCGTTATTTAAAAAGAATTTTTAATTTAAATTTATTAAATATAGTGCAAAAAAATAATAGTTATTATAAAAATTGTGTGCGAAGTGTATTTAAAAGCTATAAGAGCAAAAAAAACTTATTTAAAATTTCGAAGCAAATCGTAAACACGAAGTGTGCAGTGGGGCAATGCATGCAAAACGATCAGAAAAATTCAAGTGAGAAATTGTGCTAAAACTAATTGTGAGCGTGTTCTTAACAAATCTTATTTTAGCTGTGTCCTTTTACTCTTTCCCAAAAAACCATGAAAAACAAAAAAAGCTTCGCATAAAATTTTGCAATCGGCCTGACAGTAATAAAAAATTTTTTTGGTTAAATTAAAAAATATTTTAATATATTGCTCAAAAATGTAAAAACACTTATGTCTTTCGTTGAAACAAATTATTATGTTTATATTTTTATTTAATAAGAATTTTAAAGTGTATTTTTGTCAAAAAATCAAATCAAACAGGACCGAAATAATTTTTCTAGAAAAAAAGCAGGCACAATGAAACATCGTAGGATCAAGTAAAGCTCACCATTTTGATAGTATTAAACTATATTTGTTGAATATCATGTTCTCTGTAAATTTTTTTTTTTTTTTAGTAGGACGGTCATTTTTTTAATATTGATAAAAACGGGTAACAACGATAATTATTATTTTTATAGATAAGTTTAAAAAAATAATATTTTTTATTTTTTGATTTTCATTTTTTTATTTTAACAGTCATTGGTTTTAAATACTTATTGAGGCACACATGTAAAAATAAAAATACCTTTATAAATGCTTTCTTACAATGTAACTTTTTACATTAAAGATTATCTTTTTTTCTTTTCTTGAACAAAATGTACATGAAGGCATTTTTCATGATATATGCATGTAAGTATGAACTTGAATGAAAATTTTCGGTTTTTAACGAACTGTGTAGAAAAGTAGTCACTTCAACTCGTTTTGTCCACAAACAAAAATTTTATTGAAGGAATATTAAAAAAATTGCATCATGTAAATGTAATCTTATAGTTTCGATTTTTTATTGGTTTCAAGTGTTTGTCTATATGAAAAAAGTTTACAAATAAACTACTAAATTTTACGTGTTTTTGTAAAAAAATTAACGAATAGTGTGTGAGTGTTTATATTTAAAACAAAAACAAATGTTTGTTTTTTTTTTATATATATCCCTGAAGGAAACTTGGGAACAAGTGTCCCCATGTCAACACTTTTATCGACTATTATGTTGCCTTTTTGGCGACATTGTCAACAGTACGTCTACAGTTTTATATTAAGCTTTGATAAGAAGAAAAGAAAACTGTCAGCGGCAAATTAATGCTTCAGTTTGCCGTCAAATGCAAAAATGTATCAGCAACATAATGGCCTTTTTTATTTTTTCTGCTGTGCTATAAAAGTGATTTATATACACAAATCATACTTGTTTTCAATGACAGACGCATGTTAAATGTCTATTGCAAAAACACATTGACAATGGTTTAGCTTATCAGTAGTACTGTATACTAAAATTGCTAAAAGGTACTAGTTAATCGCTGGTTTCAATGTGTACATATGACCCCAAAAGAAGCACCTTGTCAATAGTACCAATGTCAGCAGTTTGGTGACAATGTCAGTAGTGAGTTTCTAGTGATTCTCTATTGACATTTCCTGCAGGGATCTTACAAATTTTTTTTACCAAAACAGGCAGCAAATTAACACCTGCTGCTAAAAACTTTTTTAAAAATCTCTTGTATATGAACACATATTATTTTTTTTCTTACCTAAGGTATGGGTTACCAAGTTTTTGTAAATAAAATCAAAATTTTTAAAACAAACTTTCTTTTTAAATATTTTTAGCACACAAATGTTTCGTCCATATTATGAAAAATATCTTTATAACGAAGAAATTTTTTAAAAACGCATTAAAAAATTAGATTTATTTTTTGGCCTTATGTTTTTGTTTGTTAACTTTACTTGAAAATCTGGTCACACCGAATAAAATATATAGGGAGAGAATTTGCTTATTACATTTAAAACAGGAAGATTTGGAAATAAAATTTAAAATATGAAATGGGTAAGCTAGAAGTATTTTGGTTTGTGTGGATAAACCTTAGAATAAGATCGCTTAATGCGGAAATCAAGCAAAACACAAATAACCAAAAACGAAAATTTAGTAAAAAAAATAAACTAATTTTAAATGTCTTAATTTTTTTTTCTAAATGTAATTTAATATTATAAATTATTTTAACATTTAATTTTTTTATAACACGATTAACAAAAAACAAATTAGAAAACATTTTCTCCAAAAGTTAGGAAATTGTCCCACTGTTATATTTACATTATTTTTAAATGAGAGACTGTTTCGTGACGTCATTTGACCACATGCGCAGAAAATGCAAGTTTTCAATTTGTTATGTCGTAACCTTGTTATTTATTAATCTTGAGTATTAATTACTTAGTTTTAAGATATGAATACTAATTGTTAGTTCGCTTAAGCGAAGATTCAATAATAAAATATATAAAACAAGTCAAAATCGTTATATTTTTTAAAATAATGCGTTAACTGAAAAAAATATGTGAATAATTTTTTCTGTGTATATGTAACTTTTTTTCAAATTAAAAGAAACAAAAGTTAAAGTTTCTTTAGTCTTTTTGCCTTGTAAAAAGAATTAAATCGGTATTGCGGTTGGTAACCACTTTTCCGAAAAAAAACTTAAGGAATTACATCTCTAGAATTTTATACCTTTCACATATGTTATAAGGGTATACATAAGTTTGTAATTCCGTTTGTAATTTTTTTATTATCCATTTGCGACCCCATAAAGTTTATACATATATTCTGAATCTTTTTGGATAGGGAAATCTATATAAACACGTCCGTCTGTCCGTGTTATGGTTGAAATCAACTTTCTGAAGCCCCTGATATTGTATTGACTCGTATGTGATATCAGACATATTTGCGAAACAATCGCTGTTAAAATCCAGAAAAATCGTTTGGTAGCAGGCCGAAATATAAGCCAAAAACCAAAACTATCTCTAAAACCAAGAACTTCTCTAAAATTTGTTCATAAAACACCTACATACAACTGCCCCGGAGTTTTCCCGAACAATGTGCAATGTAAAACCGATTCCCAATAATTCTTTCCCACGAACATTTTTTGTGGAACATATTTACACCCTATCTCCACCCCAAGCAGGGTTGCCATACAAAGCTTAATTATTCTTGATTTTTTTCAAATCGCTCCCACAGCTTCCAGGGCTCTCCTACAAAGGTAATATGTAATACCGACCCCAAATAATTTGTCCCCCCAAAACGTTTTGTGAAACATACTTACCCTCTATCTCTATCCCCTTTTATTGGTTGTCATATAACATTTGAAAATAATATGGTAATAATTTCTCCGGAGTCGGCCTTAGAGAAATAAAAGGTATTACAGACCCCCATTTGTTTTTCCTCCCTCACCTGAGAGGGTTGAAATTAGGGTTTTCTCTCGGGATTTCCCACGCCGGGAGTTCTCGAGAATTTTAGTTAATTTCAATTTCTGCTCTCCCGGGAATTCTTTAGCAGGATCCTGGAAAATTGAAATATAATCTATTTGCTTCTTTTACAAATCATAAAGCAACCAGTACGGTTTAATTTATTTCCATTTTTCATTAAAATTTTTATAGATTTAATTAAAAGAAAAGCTTTGTGTTCAGTCACATTTTCGTTAAGGATCAGGGGCCAAATCATCGCATTCGATTTGAATGGAAATTTTATTCTATCGATCAAGTTGTCGATGCTTTTAACAAAGGAGTTCTAAATACAATTTTGTAATTTCGATTCGAAATGAATGCGGCAATTTGGCCTGAGATATTTTTTAAAAAATATGTGAATGTTTATTAAAAACCAAGGACCGCAATAATTATACCAAAAAAATATTTTGATTTTTATAATTTTATCAAAAAAATATTATTTTTTGATTTTAACTTTTTTGTCAAAAAATAATAATATTTTTTTTTGATTTTTATTTATTATTTTTTTTGGCAGAAACAACAAAAAATTGATGTTAAATTTTTACAAGAATCAATTTTGATAACAATAATTGTTTTATTTTTAATAAGAACTGTGCTTATTTAGTATAAAAGCTTGAAAGCTTTTAATATGTATGCCATGGGGAAATAATAAGGTGATCTCGTACCGACAACACTAACTTCATGTAAAAATTTTGCATGTATTTTGTTGTTGATAAATTTTAGCCAAGATGACAAAAATTTTACTATCACACATACAATATACACAAACACAATATAAAATACAAAATTTGCCGTATGGCGTATATAAAAGTCAGCTGATGAGTTGCTCCCACCTTGTTCAATATACTCTAAAAATTAATATTATATTTTTTTACAGAAAACTTAATTGTTCAATGTACTTTAAATTGTCTCATTTTATGATCTATGTTTGAACATGGTATAAACCAAAATATTTAGTGCTTAAACACATAGACCACAGCAGGCCGCCGACTGCAATCTGTCAAAAATGAAATACACACGTTTATATAGACACGACAACATTTAGCGCTGGCGCCCATTTAGGCTAATTTCTCTTTTTGTGAGCGGCAATAAGAAATGTGAAATAAATTTGTCTTTAAAAATATTTAATTTTATTTACCAGAAAAGGAGACCAATAAATTTAAATATTGATTTAATTAATGTTTATATTAAAAATAACGAGGCCTTTAACATATTATTTTATTTGCTTTTAAATTTTTTAAGTGTTATACGTACATTTAGATCAAGCGGTTTTATTATTGCGAAAGTGAGTCACATGAAGGTTGCACGAACAGCTGTTATTCTTTTTCAATTGCGCATTAATTTTTTGGTTTGAAATAACAAGAGTTGGTAAATATTTATTATTCTTTGTTATTTTTAATTAAATACATATATTTTAGGCAAAAATATGGACCTAGACGAAGTTTCGATTGAAGAAGTACGCTGCCATGAATGTTTGTATGACCTAGGCCACACCAACCGTAAAAATTTGAAGAAAAAAGAATATGAATGGAGGGCAATTACAGCAGTTGTTATATATAATTTATTAAATTTTTTTATGCAATTTCGATTATAAGCTATTTATTAAAAATGGAATGCAAGAGGAGATGAAAGAGGCTACGGGATTCTTACAAACGTTGTAAGAGGATGGAGCAAGTCGTTTCTGGAAGTGGCGCAAGTGTCTCAAAAAGAAAATGGATATACTTTTTGCCATGTCGTTTTTGGATAAATTCCCAAGTCTCAGGGAGTAAGTAATACTCTACCAGAGCTTTAAAAATTGAAATTAAATGTTGCTTTGTACTTTTTAGTACTGTTGGAAGTATCTGTCAAGACGTGTTCGATTGAGAAGATTTAATTGAAAGAATTTTTGGAATTGGCCGTGGGGCATCTACATATATCACAGAGGCAGCCACAAAATTTTACAGCTATTAACTTTCAAAGCTTAGCAGCAAAAATTAAAAATATGGTTACCAATATAGAAGCTGAAGTGTCAAGTTTGGTATTTTCTAAAATTCAAGGTTTTTATTCTATATTTAAACAAAATTAAACATAACTTATGTAACATACTTAAAGTCTTATATATAAAAAAATATTTTATTTTTTTAGCGGTTTATTTGACGTATTTTTAATAGAAATTTGTCAAATAAGGCCTTAGTAAATTTTTTTTTC
This sequence comes from Melanophora roralis, assembly GCA_963583895.1. Taxonomy (NCBI): domain Eukaryota; kingdom Metazoa; phylum Arthropoda; class Insecta; order Diptera; family Rhinophoridae; genus Melanophora; species Melanophora roralis. The sequence continues at coordinate 1,713,315 of OY757192.1, read as the reverse complement.
ATATATATGTACATATATTATTGAATCTTCGCTAATGCGAACTGACAATAATTATTCAAATCTTGAAATTAAGTAATATTATATTAGTCCAGTCAGTACCAGACCAAAATTTATGTTCTTATAATAAAGCAAATTAATTACAATAGTTTCATCTAAGTGCAATAGTATCCCTTGCTTTCAGACGAGTATGTCCACTATGTTGCAAGATGTTTCGAGCGAGTGAATTTGAATGTGTTTCCAGCTTATTTAAATACTTGTCTACATAGTTCAAGATTTCGCATTTAACTTGTGGAACTTGGAGATCCTTGTGTATGTTGCTGTTTTAATTATATACCAAGGATCACCAGTTATCATTCTTAGGATTTTGTTATGACGGCGTTGAATTTTTTCTATGTTGGATGCGGAAGCAGTGCCCCACAATTGTATACCGTGACACCAAATTGGTTTTGAAATCGATTTGTAGAATAGAAGTTTACAATCAAGAGTTTCTGCCGATTAACCTATTGATTTTTGCAGCTTTTAGTTTCATTTGCGTCAATTTCGCATCTATATGAGGCTTCCATGTGAGGCGGCGATCCAGGTGATTACCAAGATATTTTGTTTCGGATCGTTAAGGCACCATATGGTTGTTAATAGTGAATGGAGGAAACGTTTCTTTGCGTAAGGTAAAAGTTACGTCGGTAAATTTTTGTGCATTTATTTTGATTCCCCATAACTTTGCCCATTTTTTAACTTGGTATACGTGGTACTGCAGCTGATTAGAAGCCTCTCTAGGGTCTTTATGAATACTAAAAAAAGCAGTATCGTCAGCAAATGTCGACGTGTGTATGAAACAATTGATTGGGATATCTGCTATGTAAGGCAAGTACCGAATTTGACCAAGTATACTGCCTTGAGGTACACTCGTCCCAATTGATTGAGAAAAACTTATTTGATTTTGGAGGTTTGGAAATATTAGCTGGTAGATTGAGTTTTTGTTTGTTTAACAGGCCTTCATGCCATACTTTGTCGAATGCTTGAGAGACATCGATAAAAAGCGCGGAGCAGTACTTATTTTCCTCAAAGGGTTTTCCTTCAACCTGCACCATCCGGTGGGTTTGTTCGATGGTACTATGTTGATTTCTTAAGCCGAATTGGTGATTTGAAATGCAGTTGTTGTCATTCAGGATCAGATTAAGCAGCTATTCGAACAGTTTTGACTCAGTTGAAAACAAACTGCACCCCCGAAGGAACTTTTCATATTAGCAGAATATGTTCAAGCCAAGTAATGGCACTATAAAAAGAAACAATAAATCTTTAAGCTGAAAACGGTAGCTCTAAAAGCATTTTGTTGCTTATCTTATCCAACCCAGGAGCTTTTTTATCATTTAGGTGAGCAATAGCCTCTGCAACATCATGAAATAGGAAACGTATATCTATAGGACGTTTAACAACAATAGGTGGTAATTCCTTCACGTCAGTGCATGCATTGGGAGTAAACACGTTCCTTAAGTGGCTTGCAAGCAGACCGAGTTTTTCTAGCTCAGGATCCTCTCAGATTGCGCAGCGGTGGTTTTGCTATTACGGGTCTTTTAAGACGTCTGGCTGATCGCCATAGAAAATAATTTGTTTAAGGAATCGCGTCAAGATCTTCCCAATTGGTTTGTGCATTCCTTCAGCATAGTTTTAAGTTGGGGCGATCTATGCTGTTGCCATTCTCTTCGGGCTCTTCTTTTTTTAAGATAAAAGCTCTTCAACGTCGCCAGAAAAAAATTTGTTGTATTTGGCCTGACGAAAAGTAGTAGAAGCATGTTCAATGGCTTCTATAATGTTTTTATTAAGGCTTTTTAGAATATCATCGGTGTTTCCAGGTGTTTTTAGTGGTTGATTTTCTGAACAGTGGATGCTGATATATTTTTGATACTTCAACCAATCTCCTTTTTTAGTTTAGAAAAAAATCACTAGTTGCTTTTTGATGAGGACTGCAAAAAGTGATTATTGTGGTTGAGTGGTCAGAAGATAAATCTAAGGAGGCTCGCGCCTCAATAAGCTCCGGGAATATGCCGTTTGCTACGCCAAAATCTATTACGTCTAGATTTTTATTGTGGTCTGTTGGCCAATAGGTTGGTTGTGCAGTTGAAATAACGAAAAGTCCCATTTCAGACATGGAATCATACAAAAAAATGGCCTCTGGGACTAATTAGGCAGGAGCCCTAGTACGTGTGCATAGCGTTATAATCTCATTATTGCTGTCCAGGAAACTTGGTTCAAAAAAGAGGTAAATCAATTATATAATATTCCTGGTTATAAAAGTGTGCACTGTTGTAGACGTGACGGTTTCGGAGGGACATCGATTTTCGTTAGGGAGACTATACAGTACAAAGTTGATATTTGCCAGAATGAGAATTTTACTGATGTTATAATGTTAACATTCAGCAGTTTTAAACTAAACGGAAAACCTATAAAATTGGTATCATTTTATAGATCGCAAAAGTGTGATGTTAATAGTTTTTTATTATATTTGGAAAACTTGCTTGCCTCTTATGGTCGAAATCCTTGTATTTTTGTTGGAGATTCAAATATTGATATTTTAGAAGTACAATCGTCTGGAGATTTATTAAATTTACTAGCAAATTATGATTTTTAAAAATTGTCATACCATGGTTACTCGCCCGGAAAATGGTAAATCCATTGCTAATATATATAGCAACATTCATCTGTGAAATTTGAATTATCAGACCATAACATTATTTCATGTGGTATCAGATTTTAAGCAAAAAGCCGAGAAAATACAGAAGAACTTCGTGTTTACTGTGATTATAATCGTGTTAAAAATCATATCACTAGCAATTTGTCCAGATTAATTCAAATTGGTGAACCGTCCACTGACACATCTGAATTTATAATGTGTGTAGATGATGCTATTAAAAATTCAACGTATGAAAAGGGACATAAAAAAATAATACGCAGAGAAATTGATCCATGGTTAAATGGTGATCTACTAAAACTTATATCTTATAAAAATAATATCTTAAAACAAAGAAGAAATTAACCAGGTAGTGCAGATATAGAAGCTAGGTTCAAGAGAATACGTAGGACAATTAAAAAAGCAAGTAAAGAATCAATGAATAACTATTATATAAAAAATTTAGATGGCGTTCAGAATGATCCAAAAAAATGTTGGAGGTTTTTAAATGAAACACTTGGAAGATCTAAGAGCAAACATATTAACTTACTGGATTCCTATGGTGAGTTAGTGATGGATGATACGCAAAAAGCTGAAACTTTAAACCACTATTTCCTAAACTCAATAAGAAATATAAGGGCAAATATTGAAGCACTATCAGTAGATTCCTTTACATCCTTAATAGCCATCACTCATTATAATACAAGATTTCAGTTTAAATTTGCAACTTATAGTGATTTACACAATGCAATTTCAAATTTGAAGCCAAATAAAAGTGGTGATCATGACAATATGAGCCTGAAAATACTTTTAAATAGCACAACTGAGTTTCACCCTATCTGCTAAACAAATTTAATAACATGGTAAACTATGGTGTTTGTCCCGATGTATTAAAAATTCATAAGGTCGTGCCAATACCTAAGACACTTAATGTCAACAGTGAAGACAAGTTTAGACCTATTGCGGTGTTACCTGTTATTAATAATGTATTTGAGAAAATATTGCATGGTCAAATTTCAAAATATATGAAAACCCATAACCTATTAAATACCTTTCAATTTGGTTTTAGGGAAGGATGTGAAACGGAGGAAGCCACGGTTAATGTTGTAAACTTCATTTGTAAAAGCCTAGATGACGGGTTTAGTGGAGTGGCTGGTATTTTTTATGATTTTACGAAGGCATTTGATCTTATTGACCCCACTATATTATTGAAAAAATTGGAATGCTATGGGTTAAGTGGTGGAGCAATTACACTCATGAGAAGTTATCTTACTAATTGCAAACAATTTGTACAGTTACATAGCAATAAAAGTTCTCTTGGAGCAGTTGTTCATGGGGTTCCGCAAGAAAGTGTTATTGGCCCACTGTTGTTTACTATTTACCTGAATGATATTACAAATCTGCAATTTTCTGGAAAACTTTATATGTATGCAGATGATATTTGTTTATTTTACCCCTACAAACATGAGAAAGTTGCCAAGGTTTATATGGAAAGGGACGCATTTCTATTAAATGAATTTGCAAGAATAAAAATCATCTAATCCAGCTAAGAAGCAATTAATGACATTTAGACCACATGATAATCACACACACTTCAGTGTTTTTGTAGATGGCGTTGAGATTCGAGAAGTCAGTATCTCCACGCCCTAATGGGGTTGCCATACAAAATTTACAAAAATTATTTCAAAATGCCCACAACTTCTTTAGAGTTGGCCTTAGAGCAATAAAGTGTACGACCGACCCCTATTAGTTTGCCCTCCCTAACATATTCCTAGAACATACTTACCACCTATCTCCACGCTCTAAGGGGGTTGCCATACAAAGTTTACAAAAATGATGTAAAAATGCCCACAAGTTCTTCAGAGTTAGCCTTAGAGCAATAAAGTGTACGACCGACCCATATTAGTTTCTTCTCTCAAACATATTCTTAGAACATACTTACCCCCCATCTCAACGCCCTAATGGGGTTGCCATACAAAATTTACAAAATGATAAAATGCCTTCAACTTCTTCAGAGTTGGCCTTAGAGCAATAAAGTGTGCGACCGACCCCCATTAGTTTGCCCTCTCAAACATATTCATAGAACATACTTACCCCCTATCTCCACGCCCTAATGGGGTTGCCATACAAAATTTACAAAAATGATGTAAAAATGCCCACAACTTCTTTAGAGTTGGCCTTAGAGCAATAAAGTGTACGACCGACCCCTATTAGTTTGCCCTCCCAAACATATTCCTAGAACATACTTACCACCTATCTCCACGCCCTAAGGGGGTTGCCATACAAAATTTACAAAAATGATAAAATGCCCACAACTTCTTCAGAGTTGGCCTTAGAGCAATAAAGTGTACGACCGACCCCCATTAGTTTGCCCTCCCAAACATATTCCTAGAACATACTTACCCCCTATCTCCACGCCCTAAGGGGGTTGCCATACAAAATTTACAAAAATCATGTAAAAATGCCCACAACTTCTTTAGAGTTGGCCTTAGAGCCTATTTAAAGATTAGAAATATTTCATAAGTAAAAAAATGGTTAAAAATAAAAAAAGTTTGGGATTGCGAAAGGTCAGTGTAAAGGGTATATAAGATTCGGCACAGCCGAATATAGCGCTCTTACTTGTTTTATTCGTTTTTTGTAACTTTTAAACCAATAACGATAGGAACATTATTCAAATTAAGTATAAGTAATCTGAGTACGTTTTTAGATACTTTTTTAATTTCATAGACCCTAAGGGGAAGAAAGGTTAAAATTATGTTTTAGTACTTTTTGTAACTTTAAAATCAATTATGATAGAAACATAATTTCAATTGCTTTTCGAGACCGATTTTTGGAAATTAGTTCGCACGTAAACGGCTTTTAAAGTTAAAATGTTGAAGGTAAAAAAGTGGGCGGTGCCACACCCATAAGAGTTAAACTTTTTATGCTGGTACTTTTATTGCACTGATTTTTTAAAATTGGCACACATATAGAAGGCCTCTAATTCCGAAGTTCTAAAGAAAAAATGGAGGATTGCAGCGCCCACAAAAATGTAAGTTTTCAAACTGGTTCTTCTATTGTTGCGATTTTTATGAAGCTAAAAAAAAACCGATAATGTTTATTTTCGGTACGAAAACGGATGGCATAAAGATAGACAAACGTGCAAAATTATGTGAAGATAAGGCCATATTCTAGCCAGTTATAGCCCAAAACGCTTAATCCGGGAGGACATTTGTATGGGAGCTCTGTCAAAAAATTAACTGATCATCACCACAAACAACATGCTTTTTTCTTATGCCAAAAAAATTATCTGTTCCAAATTTCATCGAAATATCTGCAAAAATGCGGTCTCTACTTTGCTTACAAGAATACATTAATAAGGCTGAATTCCAAATCGCAGTTTGTTTGCATTAAAAATTTTCAACTTCTTCCCTTATTCACTCTTTACAATTTGGACAACGTTTTTTGCTTCCAGGACATTAATATATCTGTAAGCACTCATTTGGAAGTAGAAGATATTACCAGAAACATCATCTTTGCTTTCAGGAAAAAATTGAAATTTCGTGATGCAAGGCAAACTGCGTTTTGGAATTCAACATAACTCCCAGCCGGACGGATGGACTGACAAGTTTTAATCGGCTCAGGAAGTGATTCTGTGTCGATCGGTATAATTGGAGGTGGGTCTCAGACCTTTTTCTTTGGTGAGGTACAAAAATTTGCACAAAAGCATAATAAAATTTAAATATTACAATATAAGAGAAGTTTGAACTTCTTTTGAAAAATATTTTAAATGTGATCCCTGTATGTATGTATGTATGTATGTATGTATGTTTGTATTTTATAGCTGGCCACACCAGTGGATCGATTTTTGTGAAATTTTTACAGAGTGTTACTTCAAGTCTAAAAGGAACAATAGGCTACTTTTTTTTGGAAATTATTGCTGCCACGCCCACCCTACGCCCATTTGTGTGGGAAGGTCAAGTAACAAAATTACCCAGAGCCATACTGCTCAAACGCGTAGAGCTAAATACCTGAAATTTACAACACGTGTTAAGCTTTACATGTTTGTTTAAATGCGCATGAGTTTTTAAACATTGGGCCCGTAAAGGGATAAAAAGGGGACAAAAAGGGAAAAATCGGTAACCTACTATCTCTTGATGTCTATAAGATAGAAACAAAATTTAAAAAGTTTAGCGTTTTCCTTTAGAAATAAACAGACTGGTATTAAGAGTTTTTTTTTAAATTTTGGTCCGAAAGGCCGAAAAAAGGGGTTTAAATTATATTTTGGTACTTTTTGGTACTTTTTGTTACTTTTAAACCAATAAAGATAGAAAAATTTTTCAAATTGCGTTCGATAGGTCTTACAAAAATATGATTACGTTTTTCGTACTTTTTTTTAATTTTGGGCCCAAAAGGGGAAAAAAGGGCTAAAAATATATTTTGATTTTTTTATTCGTTTTTTGTAACTTTTAAACCCATAACGATAGAAACATTATTCAAATTAAGTGTAACAGGCCTAAAAAATATGAGTACGTTTTTAGATACTTTTTTAATTTTATAGACCCTAAGGGGAAGAAAGGGTTAAAATTATGTTTTAGTACTTTTTGTAACTTTAAAATAAATTATGATAGAAACATAATTTCAATTCCTCTTTGAAACCGATTTTTAGAAATTAGTTCGCACGTAAACGGCTTTTAAAGTTAAAATTTTGAAGGTAAAAAAGTGGGCGGTGCCACGCCCATAAAACTTAAACTTTTTAGGCTGGTACTTTTATTGCACTGATTTTTTAAAATTGGCACACATATAGAAGGCCTCTAATTCCGAAGTTCTAAAGGACAAAAATGGAGGATTGCAGCGCCCACAAAAATGTAAGTTTTCAAATTGGTTCTTCTATTTTTATGAAGCTCAAAAATAGACCGATAATATTTATTTTCGGTACAAAAATGGGTGACATAAAGATAGACGAACGTGCAATATTATGTGAAGATAAGGCCATATTCTAGCCAGTTATAGCCCAAAACGCTTAATCCGGGAGGACATTTGTATGGGAGCTCTGTCGAAAAATAACCTGATTATCACCACAAACAACACGCTTTTTTCTTATGCCAAAAAACTTATCTGTTCCAAATTTCATCGAAATATCTGCAAAAATGCGGTCTCTACTTTGTTTACCAGAATACATTAAGACTGAATTCCAAAACGCAGTTTGCTTTGCATTAAAAATTTTCAACTTCTTCCTTTATTCACTCTTTACAATTTGGACAACGTTTTTTGCTTCCAGGACATTAATATAGCTGCAAGCACTCATTTGGAAGTAGAAGATATTATCAAAAACATCATCTTTGCTTTCAGGAAAAATTTGAAATTTCATGATGCAAAGCAAACTGCGTTTTGGAATTCAGCCTAACTCCTAGCCGGACGGATGGACTGACAGGTTTTAATCGACTCAGGAAGGGATTCTGTGTCAATCGGTAAAATTGGAGGTGGGTCTCAGACCTTTTTCTTTGGTGAGGTACAAAAATTTGCACAAAAGCATAATAAAATTTGGATATAACAATATAAGAGAAGTTTAAACTTCTTTTGAAAAATATTTGATATGTGATCCCTGTATCTATATTATATAAAGAAAGGTTGTATGTATGTATGTATGTATGTATGTATGTATGTATGTATGCATGTATGTATGTATGTATGTATGTATGTATGTATGTATGTATGTATGTAGGTATGTATGTATGTATGTATGTATGTATGTATGTATGTATGTATGTATGTATGTATGTATGTATGTATGTATGTATGTATGTATGTATGTATGTATGTTTGTATGTATGTATGTATGTATGTATGTATGTATGCATGCATGTATGTATGTATGTATGTATGTATGTATGTATGTATGTATGTATGTATGTATGTATGTATGTATACATGGATGTATGTATGTATGCACATACATATGTATGTATGTTTGTAATTTATAGCTGTCCACACCAGTGGATCGATTTTTTTGAAATTTTTACAGCGAGTTACTTAAAGTCTGGAAGAAACAATTGGCAAGTTTTTTTTGGAAATCTTTGCTGCCGCGCCCACACTACGCCCTTTTGTGTGGGAAGGTCTGGTTATGAATTGCCTAACCAAATTACCCAAAGCCATACTGATCAAACGCGTAGAGCTAAATACATGTTTGTTTAAATACATACGAATTTTTAGAAATTGGGCCCGTAAAGGGATGAAAAGGGGACAAAAAAGGAAAAACCTGTAGCCTACTATCTTTTGATGTATATAAGATAAAAACAAAATTTAAAAACATTTGCGTTTTCCTTAAGAAACAAACAGACAGGTATCTGGAGTTTTTTTTCATTTTGGTCCGAAATGGGGGAAAAAGTGGCTAAAATTATCTTTTGGTACTTTTTGATATTTTTTGTTACTTTTAAACCAATAAAGATATAAACATTATTCAAATTGCGTTCGATCGGTCTTAAAAAAATATTATTACGTTTTTCGTACTTTTTTAATTTTGGACCCAAAAGAGGAAAACAGGGTTAAAAATATATTTTGATTTTTTTATGCGTTGTTTGTTACTTTTCAACCAATAAAGATAGAAACATAATTCAAATTGGATGCGACGGGCCTAAAAAATATGAGTATGTTTTTGGGTCTTTTTGGAATAATTGGACTCTTAGGGGGAAAAAAGGTTAAAATTATGTTTTAGTACTTTTCGTAACTTTGAAACCAATGAAGGTAGAAACATAGTTTAAATTGCATTCGTCAGGTTACCAAAAAATGTTAATATGTTAATAAGGGGCTAAGATTATATATAGAAATTTATAAATAATTTTTGCTTATTAAAGCTTTCTGAATATCTCCAAAACTGTAAGCCTGGTAAATATCCAATTTTATGTGCTAAGTAAATAGTAGGGCTGACTTATTATTTATTGCAACTTATGTGGGGCAACCAATAAATTAAAAAATATATATATTCTTTTGTTTACATATTTTAATAATTTTACTATGATTGGGGTAGCGAAGCACACCGGGGCTTAGCTAGTCTATTATATAAAGAAGGGGTGTGTGTGTATGTATGTATGTATGTATGTTTGTATTTTATAGCTGGCCACACCAGTGGACCGATTTTTTTGAAATTTTTACAGGGAGTTATCTCAAGTCTGGAAGGAACAATAGGCTACTTTTTTTTAAAAAACTATTACTGCCACGCCCACAACACGCCCATTTGTGTGGGAAGGTTAGGTTATGAATGGCCTAACAAAATTACCCAAGGCCATATTGATCAAACGCGTAGAGCTAAATACATGAAATTTATAACACGTTTTAAGCTCCACATGTTTGTTTAAATGCACATGAATTTTTAAACATTGGGCCCGTAAAGGGATAAAAAGGGGACAAAAAGGGAAAAATCTGTAACCTACTATCTTTTGATGTATATAAGATAGAAACAAAATTTAAAAAGTTTAGCGTTTTCCTTAAGAAATAAACAGACAGGTATCTGGAGTTTTTTTTTTAATTTTGGTCCGAAAGGGCGAAAAAATGGGTTAAAATTATATTTTGGTACTTTTTGGTACTTTTTTGTTACTTTTAAACCAATAAAGATAGAAAAATTTTTCAAATTGCGTTCGATAGGTTTTACAAAAATATGATAACGTTTTTCGTACTTTTTTCAAATTTTGGGCCCAAAGGGTAAAAAAAGGGTTAAAAATATATTTTGATTTTTTTATTCGTTTTTTGTAACTTTTAAACCAATAACGATAGGAACATTATTCAAATTAAGTGTAACAGGTCTAAAAAATATGAGTACGTTTTTAGATACTTTTTTAATTGTTTAGTCCTAAGGGCAAGAAAGGGTTAAAATTATGTTTAAGTACTTTTTGTAACTTTAAAATCAATTAAGATAGAAACATAATATAAATTCCTCTTCCAGACCGATTTTTGGAAATTAGTTCACACATAAGCGGCGTTTAAAGTTAAAATTTTGAAGGTAAAAAAGTGGGCGGTGCCACGCCCATAAAAGTTAAACTTATTATGCTGGTACTTTTATTGCACTGATTTTTTAAAATTGGCACACATATTGAAGGCCTCTAATTCCGAAATTTTAAAGGACAAAAATGGAGGATTGTAGCGCCCACAAAAATGTAAGTTTTCATATTGGTTCTTCTATTATTGCAATTTTTATGAAGCTCAAAAATAGACCGATAATATTTATTTTCGGTACAAAAATGGGTGGCATAAAGATAGACAAACGTGAAAAATAATGTGAAGATAAGGCCATATTTGAGCCAGTTATAGCCCAAAACGCTTAATCCGGGAGGACATTTGAATGGGAGCTCTGTCGAAAAATTAACTGATCATCACCACAAACAACATGCTTTTTTCTTATGCCAAAAAACTTATCTGTTCCAAATTTCATCGAAATATCTGCAAAAATGCGGTCTCTACTTTGTTTAAAAAAATACATTAATAAGGCTGAATTCCAAAACGCAGTTTGCTTTGCATTAAAAATTTTCTTCTTCTTCACTTATTCACTCTTTACAATCTGGACAACGTTTTTTGCTTCCAGGACATTAATATAACTGTAAGCACTCATTTGGAAGTAGAAGATATTACCAGAAACATCATCTTTGATTTCAGGAAAAACTTGAAATTTCGTGATGCAAAGCAAACTGCGATTTGGAATTCCACCTAACTCCCAGCCGGACGGATGGACTGACAGGTTTTAATCGACTCAGAAAGTGATTCTGTGTCGATCGGTATAATTGGAGGTGGGTCTCAGACCTTTTTCTTTGGTGAGGCACAAAAATTTGCACAAAAGCATAATAAAATTTGAATTTAACAATATAAGAGAAGTTTGAACACCTTTTGAAAAATATTTGATATGTGATCCCTGTATCTATCTATTATATAAAGAAGGGGTGTATGTATGTATGTATGTATGTATGTATGTATGTATGTATGTTTGTATGTTTGTATTTTATAGCTGGCCACACCAGTGGACCGATTTTTTTGAAATTTTTACAGGGAGTTATCTCAAGTCTGGAAGGAACAATAGGCTACTTTTTTTTAAAAAACTATTGCTGCCACGCCCACAATAAGCCCATTTGTGTGGGAAGGTTAGGTTATGAATGGCCTAAATTGACCCAGAAGAGATCAAGACCAGTTTGCTAAACAAAGGGTTTATGGTTAGGACGGTATCGAATATGAGAAATAGGGAAAAACACCCCCAACCATTATTCCGAGTGGAGCTTGAGCCTGGTGATTTCAAATTGAAAAAAAGTGAAACTCACCCCATCTACGATTTAAAATATATTATGCACCGACGAGTCACTGTGGAAGTGCCACATAAGCGATCTGGGCCCGTACAGTGCTTAAACTGCCAGGAATATGGCCACACTAAAACTTATTGTAAGTTGCCTACTGTTTGTGTTGTGTGTGGGGATCTTCACGATACGACCAAGTGCGACAAGCCAAAAGATGATCCTAGGATAAAAAAATGCAGCAACTGCGGGGGAAACCACACTGCCAACTATAGAGGTTGTCCTGTTTTTAATTCAGTTAAGCGATCAACTAAGCCGAAAATAGTTCCTGCCCCTCCCCAGCCTTTAAAATATACCAACTACAAATATGCCTCCATTGGCACAACCAACAACAAATCAAGTTTCTTACGCCGCCGCATTAAAGTCTAACCAGCCTAATTCACGTAAGTCTACCCAGCCTACAACACAACAAGAAGTGCCAACTAGCGAACCAACCGGGCCTAATTTTAGCCGCCTGGAAGCCGTAATTGACAATATGGTCACACAATTTACGCAAATTATGGCGCAAATGGCCAACATGATGCAAGAAATGCAAAAAATGCAGTCTGCTTTTCTGCAGGCTATGCTTAAAAGACCATGAACTGCCTCAGGGTTTGTTTCTGGAACGCAAACGGCATCCGCCAACACAAAAACGAGCTCGAATATTTCTTGATGAACCAAAAAATCGATGTTATGTGTATTTCTGAGACTCATATGACATCTAGAAGCACTTTTAAAATTAGTGGTTATTCTTTTTACGATTCAAAAGATCCTAGGGATAGATCATGAATCATGAATTTTTCCATAACCTTGTTATTTCATCAGTTTACTGTCCACCCAGATTCTCCATAACGAAGGATCAGTACAACAGTTTCTACAAATCATTAGGTCCCCGCTTCATAGCTGCTGGAGACTATAACGCTAAGCACACATACTGGGGCTCCCGCCTAATTAGTCCCAGAGGTCGTGTCTTGTATGATTCTGTTTCGGAAATGAGACTTCACGTTATTTCTACTGGGCAACCAACATATTGGCCAACTGACCACAATAAAATACCAGACGTAATAGATTTTGGCGTAGCAAAAGGCATACCCCCTGAGCTTATTGAGGCTCAACCCTCCTTGGATTTATCTTCTGATCACTCACCCACAATTTTTACTATTTGCAGTCCTCACCAAATTGCAACAAGTGATATTTTTCTGTCAAAAAGAATAAACTGGTTAAAATACAAAAAATTTATCAGCACGCACTGTTCGGAACACCAATCTTTAAAAACTTCCGCAGAAATCGATGAGTGCCTTAGTAGCCTCAATGAAAATATTAAAAAAGCCGTTGAAAATGCTTCTTCTACCTACCGTCAGGCCAGATACAACAAAATTTACTCAACCGATGTTGAAAAGCTCCTATCTGAAAAAAGGAGAGCCCGAAGAGAATGGCAAAAGTATAGATCGCCCCTACTTAAAAATAAGCTGAAGGAATGTACAAACCGATTAAAAAACATGCTGGAAGTACATAGAATGTCATCAATGAAGGAATACCTTGAAGGTCTAGACGCGACTCCTCAAACAAACTATTCTCTATGGCGAACAGCCAGACGTCTTAAAAGACCCGTAATCGCAAAACCACCACTGCGTAACCTGAGAGGATCCTGGGCTAGAAATGACGAAGAAAAATGCGATCTGTTCGCAAGCCATTTAAGGAACGTCTTCACTCCCAATTCATGCACTGACGTGAGAGAATTACCGCCTGTTGTAGCTAGACGTCCTATAGAAATACGTTTCCAATTTTCAGATGTTATAGAGGCAATCGCTAACCTAAATGACAAAAAAGCTCCTGGCGTTGATAAAATAAGCAACAAAATGCTTCTAGAGCTACCCTTCACAGGTAAAAGGATTATTCTTTTTGTTTTTAATGCCATAATTCGGCTTGAACACTTTCCGCCAATATGGAAAGTTGCCTTAGTAAAGATGATTCCCAAGCCTGGTAAAGATCCTTCGAAGGTGGAGTCTTATAGGCCTATAAGTTTGTTACCAACTTTGGCGAAACAATTCGAAAAGCTGCTTAAAAACAAGCTGAGTCCGATCCTTAATGATAACAACTGCATCCCAGATCACCAATTTGGTTTTAGAAGTCAACATAGCACAATCGAACAAACTCACAGACTGGTGCAGGTTATAAGAAAAGCCTTTGAGGAAAAGAAGTACTGCTCCGCGCTTTTTATCGATGTCTCTCAAGCATTCGATAAAGTATGGCACGAAGGCCTGTTAGTCAAACTAAAACTCTATCTACCAGCTAATATTTCAAGCCTGCTAGAAAAATACTTAACCGGCAGACAATTTATGATCAAAGAGGGAAACCAAATAAGTTGTTCCCAACCAATAGAGGCTGGTGTACCTCAAGGGAGTATACTAGGTCCAATTTTGTACTTGCTTTACACAGCAGATATGCCAACCAACTGTTTTACGCACACGTCCACATTTGCTGATGATACTGCTTTTCTCGGTATTGATAAAGATCCTAAAGAGGCTTCGAGTCAACTGCAACAACACGTTAGCCAAGTTGAGAAATGGGCAAGGTTATGGGGAATAAAAATAAATGAACAAAAATGTACTCACATAACTTTCACCTTACGCAAAGAAACGTGCCCTCCAATCACTATTAACAACCATTCGGTGCCTCAACGATCCGAGACAAAATACCTTGGCATTCACCTGGACCGCCGCACAGTGGGGCCAAATGCATGAAAAGTGGCGATTAATTCATAGAAGTCGTAATTTAAAAAAAAAAATATTTTTTAATAATGGATATTTATAAATACATAAAGAACCAACACTTAGAAAAAAAAACAGAGTGAAAAAACACATTTTTTACCCTTTATGGGCCATTTTGTGTTCTGTAAAAAATCCTCTTTTTTCACATTTTTTGCTGTAACTTTGGAACGGTGCGCTATAAATTATTCAATTAAATTGCAAATTAAAGCATACTAAATTTACTTTAAGAAAAATAAGTAATATTTTTAAAATTAATAAGGAATAAATATTTTATATGTATTTCTATTAAAAAATTTTTAAATTAAAATCATACCTTTTTTCTCGAAATTTTAAAATTTTGCTCAAAAATGAAACATTTGAAAATCTAATTGTTTTTTTTATTGATAAATAACCATAAACACACTTTTTAAAAAAAATTTAATTAAATTCGGTTATTCTATTTTTTTTTTTTGAAAACAACAATTTTTTATTATAATCATTATTACCTTCAATGTTAGTATTTACTTCACATTCAATATTATAATCATAAATTAATTCGTTACAATAATCTTAATCTTCATCTCCATCTTCATCTCCATCTTCATCATTGCTATTTTGATTGCTGGGAAGTACAAGCAACTCCAATGCAGATTTTGGCATTAGCTCTTTTTTCTTTTTAGAACTATTGTTCATGCTTATTATAAACGGATCTGAACTTAAGAGAAATCTATTAAAGATATCTTCCATTGTTTTTTCTCGACTGCATTTACGGGCAAAATTCTCCCTATAACTTTTAAAATCTTTATTTCTGGCTTCCTGAGACTTTTCGGTTAGCTGACCAATTGGCAATGGCGATAATGATATAATTTCAGGCCCATGAATAAAATATTTGTGAAGAGTAGGAGGCATATAGTACCATGGATATTTTTTCACAAATAGCCTGGCAGTGTTATTAGCGAAGTTTGTAAATTTTTCAATGTTGACCTCAATACCACTAGAAACTACAATTAATATTGTGTGCATATTTTTGATCAACTCTAAATCAATATTAGTAATTTCAGCAGATACTTCTGCATTCTTAAAAAAACGTCTTGCAGTATTCCCGTCATTAGAGTTACCAAAACCAGGTTTTGGTTGATCAATGATCAATCCCGTTCTCTTTTTAAATTCGCGTTGAATACGGCTTTTAGTTTCAGCAATAATTTTTTTTCTTCGTCACTTCTTTGTACCATTTTTGAATTGAAAGTTTATATGCCAAGTGAATAAGACATTCAAAAAATCTTATCCAGCCATGTAGGACAGACAAACCGAACTCCATGAAGTCTACGTTGGAATCTCTAGAAATCATTTGTTCAATATTGTTGAACTCCTTGCTGGTAGCGCCACATATGTAGCACTTTTGTGTGGACTTTGTGTCTGTAATCGCGTTACACACTTTACCGTCAATCATAACGAGAATTAGTTTGTGGTTCACTTTTATCTTTCTTTCTCCAACTGATATCACTGTATCGATAAGAGCATTTTTTTCTGTCTCCACTCTTTCTCTTTCTGTTTTAATAATTTTAATGGCCTGCAAAACCTAGTTGAAGACGGTCGAGGATTATGCCAAATGATTTTGTTTTTACAAACTAATTTTAATGGTACAATTGACGTAATAAATACAGAAGAATCAGATGCATTACTGTCATGAAAGGCTTGTTTGTAAGAACTATGCCCTGAACTTCCGTCAAAGCCCCACTTAATGTATAAAGTAATTTTTTCGATTATTTCGTTGTCTAACGAATTTAAATCTGCATTTTTAACCGACAAAAGGCGTTCAGTGGTATGATCCAAATTCCTTGTAGGCTAACTTGCGCTGATGTTTCAGAAATTTTCATTTGTTCTCCCTTTGGGTAACATTTTTTCTTAGCTCTTTGGACCAATTTATATGATGGAAATTTCTCAGGTGCAACCTTTCTAATAACATTATATTGGTGGCGACTTAGCTTCGCTTTTACCAAAACGGACAGAGCTTCATCCGGAGTTAACTGCTGTGGTGGTACCTGTTCTATACTTTTTCGGTATTTTTTGGCTTTTGTTGGAGATGTTATTATTTCCTTAACAATTTTCGACTCATCTATTTTTCCAGCAGCTCTCAAGCTCATTTGTGTGGCGTAAGCCAAAACAGGCAAAGAAATTTGATCTCTTATGTCTTTACATTTCTTAACTTTTGTTTTTTCTTTGCACTCTTCAAATGAGAGATCATTGCGACCTCTTTTTTGTTGTGGTTCTGGTGGTGGACTGAATGAGATTGAGGCATCCAGCCAATTCTTATTATTTTTTACAAAAATTTCATTCTTTCTATGACATTTTTGCCACCGAATCTCATAGCTAGAGCAAAAATTATGAAACCTTGTCATAAAATCTACCATATCCGAAGGGTCGACACGTTTTATTACTTCCCATCTCAAAAGTTTAAATTTATCCTGAAGTGATTTAGGTTCTGCACTCCTCATAAAATTATGCAACTCATGACGAGGAATGAAAATTGTTTTGGGACATGTTCCTAAAATTAGTAAGATTTCTATTCGTTTAAAATTTGCAAAAAGTAATTCCTTTAACCCTGTACCGAATAATTCACACTTTCACAACACTTTAAATATGTAACATCACATCACAAAATATTGACAGCTAAAACAATAAATAAACGTATCAGTACCGAATCAATAATACCCTACGGATGGATAGAAATTCTTAAAATTGTATTATCATTATATTAGTAGATTGATATCACCAGTTTAAAACAAAATTAAAACTTTACTCGTATGATGCATGTATATTACCAACAGTTATTATGTAGGACTCAAATAAATGACAATAATAAATAGGGATGGGAGAGTGACCTCCTTCAATTTTTCAAAATAGTGCACCTGTGCCATATACAATTTTCTAATAATTTAAAATTAACAAATGTTTAAGTAAAATTCATTGAAATATCATAAACACATGTAAAATAATTTAATTAGTTTTATTCATAGTAAATAAACCAAACATACGCAATCACGTGAGCATGCGTGAATTAAAGTTACTCACGCCCCCATCTCTAATTAACAACACATTTTTTAGCTACAATAACAACTACTCGTTATAGTATAGTGACAAAACAAAGTAAAAACAACTTGATGTTTTGTTTTGTTTTTTTTTCATATTTGTGGATTTTTAGCATCTTGAGTTATTTCACAAAAACAAGCATAACTCAAAAATCGCAAAAAAATATTTTGGGGTTTATTAGTTGAGATCTGATATTATAACACTATATAGACGATTTTACGCAAGCTCACGAACAAAGTTGTTGAAACTCCATATATAAATCAAAAATAGCCCATTTTTGGGCTAATTTTATTTTATTAACATTTAATATTTTTAAAACATTTATTTAAACAAAAAAACATGTACTATATAGTAAACTACCTGAAGTTGACGGTTCCATTATAAAAATTTAACTTTTAGAAGTATTAATAGAAAAAATTATCAATTGAAATATCAAAATTTTCACTTTTTTTTTAATATGCACAAAAAAAATAACAATTATTCAACTTTAAGTGCTCACTTCAACTAAAGCAAACAACTTAAAAGTATAATTTTTGCAATTAGTGATGCAGAATTTTATCCACTTTCACCCGGTACCAAACACGATCATGAATTTTAAAGTTCATATTTTGAATTAATCGCCACTTTTCATTCATTTGGCCCCAATGTGTACCGGTGCGAGTACTTCCAGAAATGTCAAACAGAATTAAGGCCCCTACTTTTGACGGTAGTGCACCATTTAATGTTTTTAAGTTCCAGTTCGAGACAGTTGCCAATAGAAATTCGTGAAACAATGAAGAAAAGGCCTTAGAGTTTATTTTGGCCTTAAAAGGTAACGCAGCGCAAGTTCTGGAAAGCATACCTATTGGCTGCAGCGAAAACTACGAGGAGATAATGGTTGCACTACAACGCAAGTATGGCCAACGAATCGTTACAAGGTTTTGCAACAGAAATCGAGCGGTTGGTGCAGTTGACATATTCAGGCGAGAACCATCCATTTTTGGATCAATTTAAAATAGAAACGTTTGTGAGTGGAGTACGTGATCCTGAGATCAAGCACGCAGTATTTGGCACACAGAAGTCTACTTTTGGTGAAACCATATCATACGCGCTGACACAGGAGACCGCAAAATTACTCTCTAAGCCGCAAAAACACAAGGTGAGAAATCTGGAAATTACCGCAGAAAAAGACGGAAATATTGTCGATATGTTAAAAAATGCAGTTATGCAGGCATTGGAAGAAAAGCGAGGTACAGTGCGAGCCAAATGCTATAACTGCGGTAAGAGTGGCCATTTTCAGCGAAATTGTAAAGCAACAAGAAAGCGGGCTAGATCTGTTTCACGACCTAGAAACAGCAAACGCGTAAACATGAAATCAGCAGATGAGTCACCGTTAAACTAACACGAGCTAGCACTACGGGGCAAGAGCTAGCTCCCATAATCGAGGGCCCCACAATCTCTTTATCAGTCATGCAACAGAAAAATAGCAACCTTACTGCTTGTGGGTATATCAATGGTCGAAGGCATATTTTTACTATAGACACAGGAGCATCGCAATCCATTATCAGACCTGATATAGTCAAGAAAACAATTGAGCCGTTATATGGCGTAAGTCTACGAACAGCAACTGGAGAGCCTGCTACTGTCTATGGTAAAATAAATGTAAAAGTAACTATTGCCAACATAAGTGTGCATCATTTATTTATTGTTGCCGACATTGTGGACGAAGTAATCATCGGTGCAGACTTTATGATCAATCATGGAATTAGTCTGCATATGGGACAAGAGACAATGATTTGGCAGAATATTGAAATACCCCTAGATGTTGGTCACGAAGATAAATCGCCCGTAAGGAAGCTGTTTGCTATAGAACAAGAGAAAATACCACCACAGTCAGAAAGTGTAGTATAGGCGCGTATAGAGGGAGATTGTGTCGACAACCGGTTGTGGGTGGTAGAACAAACAGATAGAAAAAGTGACTTAATAACAGCAAAAGCCCTCGTGAGAACCTGTAACAACGGAAGAGTCCCTGTTAGAGTGCTAAACCTTTTCACATGCGTCAGGCCGAATTCTGATGTGGGCCAGTGTGCTACAGCTGAGGCCATAATAAATTGCGAAACGGAGTTGGTCCTGTCTGTATGTCAAACAAAGAGCAGGAGATGCTATCGGAGTGCATAGAAAAATGGGTTAAAGGGTTATCCTCGTCCGATAAAAATAAAGCAAGAAAACTGCTTAGAAAGCACGCCTCCATCTTCGCCTTGAAAGGACAACAGCAAGGAAGAACATCACTGGTGAAACATCAGATAAATACAGGAGATGCAGCGCCAATAAAACAAGCTCCCAGAAGTATTCCTCTAGCAAAACGCAATGAAGTAAAAGAAGTTATCAGCGAAATAGAGTGGAGTAATAGAACCTTCTTCAAGCCCTTGGAGCTCCCCGGTAGTGTTGTTTATAAAGAAAGATGGCAGCACTAAATTCTGCGTCGATTATAGAAAATTAATGACGTTACCAAGAAGGACAGTTACCCGCTACCAAGGATAGATGATACGCTAGCTGAAACGAAATGGTTATTGGCAAGTGGAAATCTCTGACAAAGATAAGGAAAAAACAGCTTTCAGTGCAACATTCGAACGGTTAATGGAGCGTGTATTGAGGGGACTACATTGGAAGACATGCCTGGTGTATCTTGATGACATTATTGTCATGGGGAAAAGTTTTGACGACCACCTGAAAAATCTAGAAGTCCTCAAGCGAATATCATTGGCTGGATTTAAATTAAGTGCGAAGAAATGTGCGTTGTTCCAAAAAGAGGTTAAATATTAGGGCCATCGCGTGGCAGACGAGGAGACATCAATGATTGTCTGATCGGCTTTAATGAAAATATTGTTACGGAGTAAAATGTTGACTGGGTATGTAAATGTTGACTGGGTATGTAACATGATTGGCGGTTGTTGTCTGCGCTTCGAAGTTGTGACTAAAAGCATAATGACTTAATTTAAATGTAACTGCCATCTAGTTCTCGAAATAACTGGAACTGCCATCTAGTTCTAGAATTTTGTACAACAGTATTACCAACCACTATAAAAAGGCGAGCAACACGAAAGCCGCAAGCAGCTTAAGTTGAACAGTTGAGTTGAATAAGTGAACATTCAAAAGTGCTAAATGATAAAGGTGAATAACTTTAAGTGGTTTAAAGAAGATTGTAAATAAGTATACGACAGTGTGTTTAAAATAAATAAAGTTCTGTACTGTCAGAATAAAATTTCAAGTGTTTATTATTACTTTGGCAATAAAAAGAACCCCGGTTTATTTAAAGGAAATAAACCAACGTTTATAAAAGGTATAAACGTAACAATATTATAAAAGCCGTTAAACATGCTTTTTCTACTTACCGTCAGGCCAAATACAACAAAATTTTTTCTGCGGACGTTGAAAAGCTTTTATCTGAAAAGAGAAGAGCCTCCGGGCTCCCGGCAAAAGCACAAATCGCCCCGACTTAAAACTAAGCTGAAAGAATGTACAAACCGATTACAAAGATTGCTAGAGGTACGGAGATTGGCATCACTTAAGGATTATTTGGAAGGTCTGGATTCTTCTCCTCAGACAAATTATTCCCTATGGCGATCAGCCAGATATCTTTAAAGGCCTGTTATCACAAAACCACCACTGCGTAATATGAGAGGATCCTGGGCTAGAAATGATGAAGGAAAATGCGAACTACTCGCAGGTCATTAAAGGATCGTGCTTACACCCAATACATGCACTGAAATTTGGGGACTACTGCCGGTTGTTGCTAGGTACCCTGAGAAAATTAGTCTTTTGGATGTCGTAAGTTTAAATGCAAAAAAAGCTTCTGTTTTTGATGGAATGAGCAACGAAATGCTTTTAGAACTGCCATGTAAAGAAAAAAATAGTTCTTTTTATTATTAAGGCCATATTACGTCTCGAGCATTTTCCGTCAGTATGGAAAATTGCCTTAGTAAGATGATTGCTATGCCTGGAAAAGATCCTTCGAAGGTGGAGTCCTACAGGCCTATAAGTTTGTTACCGACTATGTCCAAATCGTTTGAGAAATTGCTTCAAAACAAGCTGATCCCGATCTTGAATAACTGTATTTTAAATCACCGATTTTGCTTTCGGACTCAGAAAAACACCATCAACCAAACCCACAGATTGGTACAGGTTATAAAAAAAGCTTTTGACGAAGAGAAGTACTGCTCCGCGCTCTTTATTGACGTCTCTCCAGCCTTTGATAAAGTTTGGCATGAAGGCCTGAACAAGCTAAAGCTGAACTAACCTGTAAATATCTTCAACCTTTTGAATAGTTATATAACTGGCCGATATTTTATGGTAAAAGAAGGAAACACAACCAATAGGGGCGGGGGTACCTCAAGGGAGTGCATTAGGTCCAATTTTGTATTTGCTTTAGACAGCAGATATGCCCACAAAATATTTAACTCATACAACAACGTTTGCTGATAATACCGCCTTTCTCAGCATTCATAAAGACCCTGCAGCATCACGTATCCAGAGTAGAAAAATTGGCAAATTTATGTGGTATTAAAATGCACCCACGATACTAGCTTGCCGAATATTTCATAAAAATTGTTCATTTGTATGGAAGCTACCTCTTTCCCTACCCCTACCAAAATTTTTTTTTTAAAGTAGGTCTTATTGTTTCATTTTTTTTGTACAACATTTAATGTCGATAGCGGTTATAGTTTCCGATATACGTATTGCGTATCGAAAATTGTATAGAAATTGTTCAGTTGTATGGGAGCTAGGCCTTCCCAATATCCAAAAATTTTTTTTTGAAAAAATGTAGGTCTTATTGTCCAATATTTTTTAATGGAATATTTGAATATGTATGTATAACTACCCAGGCAGAAAAAGACAATCAAACCGATTCTGTCCTGACGTTAGGAGAGGGCTCTCAATATCAAAATAACTTAAATTAAACAAGTTAACAATGCTATCTCGATGTTAAAATGATAACGCCAAATGGGCGTCTTTCGACTCTTGGTTTTTATGTTGTAGCTAGGGTTGGGCAGTATTTGAAACACTTGTATTTGAAATACGTATTTGAAATTTAATACTTATTTTGTATTTGTATTTGAACTACCACCTTCTAATGTATTTTTTATTTTGTATTTCGAATACCTAACACTGAAGTATTTTGTATTTCAAATACTTGTGAAGTCAAAAAACATTTTTGCAAAATACATTTTTTGGTTATACAAAAAGTTGCCATTAGCAAAATTAAAAAAATGTTACAATTTAAAAAAAAACACCAGAATGGAAAATTTGTCTTCATATTCATTCATGTCTTCGCCTTAGCAAAGCACGTTCTTTTTCAGGGCTCACTCATTCAGGTAATATTAAGAGCTCAGAAATGTAAATGTCAAAAATATTAAAGTTTGTATAAAAATTAAAATTTTTTGACATTCACACTTTTAAACACAACAAGTAAGATCGCTATATTTGGTTGTGCGAAATCTTATATACTCTTCACATTGGTCTTTTAATATACCCAGCCGAGTTATTTTGTACTGCAAATAATATAATAAAAATTCCTTGTGCCAGTTTTAAAGTCCATAGAAAACTTGACAAAGACTTAACGTTTGTATGAATAACAGAAAATTTTTTTTTCATATATTTTATTATTGAATCTTCCCTTAGGCGAACTAACAATAAGTATTCAAATCTTAAAACTAAGTAATTAATACTAGTCCAGTCAGTACCAGACTAAAATTTAAGTTCTCACAATAAAGTGACCTTATTTCAAAGGTTTCATCTAAGAGCAATAGTATCCCTTCTTTTTAGGCGGGTGTGCCGACTATGTTGCAGGATGCTTTGAGCGAGCAGATTTGGATGTGTTTCCAGCTTATTTAAGTACTTGTCCACATAGTTTAGGATTTCGCATTTTACAAGTGGAACTTCTAGATCATTGTGGATGTTGCTGTTTTTAATGTACCAAGGAGCACCAGTTATTATTCTTAGAATTTTGTTTTGACGGCGTTGGATTTTTTCGATGTTGGAGGCGGAAGCAGTGCTCCATAATTGTATACCGTAGCACCAAATTGATTTTAAAATTGAGTTGTAGAGAAGAAGTTTGCAATCAAGACGTAGCACAGAGTTTCTATCAATTAGCCAGTGGATATTTTATCTCAGATCGTTGAGGCACATTATGGTTGTTGATAGTGATTGGAGGGCACGTTTCTTTGCGTAAGGTAAAAGTTACGTGGGTACATTTTTGTTCATTTATCTTTATTCTCCATAACTTTTCCCATTATTAAACTCGGGTTACGTGCTGCTGGTTCGAAGCCTCTTTAGGGTCTTTATGAATACTAAGGAAAGCAGTATCATCAGCAAATGTCGACGTGTGTGTGAAACTATTGGTTGGCATATCTGCCGTGTAGAGCAAATACAAAATTGGACCTAGTATACTCAGTTGAGGTACACCAGCCTATATTGGTTGGGAACAACTTATTTGGTTACCCTCTTTGATCATAAATTGTCGGCCTGTTATGTATTTTTCTAAATGGTTGAAAATGTTAGCTGTGAGATACCGATAAAAACCCGGAGCAGTACTTTTTTTCCTCAAAGGCTTTTCTTATAAACTCTACCAAACTGTGAGTTTGTTCGATGGTACTATGTTGTCTTCTAAAGACGAATTGGTGATTTGGAATGCAGTAGTTGTCATTTAGGATCGGATTCAGCTTTTTTCTTAACAGTTTTTTGAACAATTTTGACATTGTGGATAACAAACTTATGGGCCTATAAGACTCTACCTTTAAGGGATCTTTGCCAGGCTTAGGAATTATCTTTACTAAGGCATTTTTCCATATAGGCGGAAAATATTCAAGCCAAATTATCGCGTTAAAAATAAAAAGAATGATTCTTTTAGCAGTAAGAGGCAGCTCTATTAGCATTTTGTTGCTTATTTTATCAACACCAGGAGCTTTTTTACCATTTTGGTTAGCGATAGCCTCTACAACATCTGCAAATAGGAAACGTATTTCTAAAGGACGTCTAACAACAACAGGCGGTAATTCCCTTACGTTTGTGCATGAATTGGGAGTGAATACGTTTTTCAAATGATTTGCGAACAGATCGCATTTTTCTTCGTCATTTCTAGCCCAGGATCCTCTTAGATTGTGCAGTGGTGGTTTTGCGATAACAGGGTTTTTAAGACGTCTGTCTGATCGCCATAAGGAATAATTTGTCTGAGGAGTCGCGTCTAGACCTTCCAGGTACTTCTTCAGTGATGCCATTCTGTGAACCTCCAAAAAGCTTTTTAATTGGTTTAAACATTCCTTAGACTTAAGTTGGGGTGATCTAGCTTTTGCCATTCTCTTGTGCTCTCTTTTTTTCAGATAAAAGTTTTTCCACATCGTCAGAAAAAATGTTGTTGTACCTAGCCTGACGGTAGGTAGAAGACGCATGTTCAACGGCTTTTTGAATGTTTTCCTTTAGGACGCTCAGACAATCATCGATGTCTCCAGGAGTTTCTAGCGGTTGGTTCTCCGAACAATGGGCGCTAATGTAGTTTTTATATTTCCACCAATTTATTCTTTTAGATAAGAAAAACTCACTAGATGCTATTTGGTGCGGGCTGCAAATAGTGATTATTGTGGGTGAGTGGTCAGAAGATAAATCCAAGGAGGCTTGAGCCTCAATAAGCTCCGAGGATATACCTTTTGCTACGCCAAAATCAATTACGTCTGGAATTTTATTGTGGTCCGTTGGCCAGTAGGTTGGTTGTCCAGTTGAAATAACATAAAGTCCCATTTCAGACACGGCACCATACAAGACAAGACCTTTGGGACTAATTAGTCGGGAGCCCCAGTACGTGTGCTTGGCGTTATAGTCTCCAGCAGCTATGAAGCGCGGACTTAAAGATTTGTAATAACTGTTGTACTGATCCTTCGTTATGGAGAATCTCGGTGGACAATAAACTGAAATAACGAGATTATGGAAAAGTTCATCAATGCAGACGTTTGATGCTTGCATATAACATTCGGATAGGCCACCAATCCATTGGTGTTTGATTCTCGATTTGATTATTATAGCCAAGCCACCACATGATCTATCTCTGGGATTCTTCGAATCGTAAAAAGAATAGCCACTTCTTTTGAAAATGCTTCTAGATATCATATGAGTCCAGAAATCAACATGACATCAATTTTTTGGGGTATTAAAAAAAATTTTAGCTCGCTTTTGTGTTGGGGGATGCCGTTTGCGTTCCAGAAACAAGCCCTGAGGCAGTTCATGGTCTTGTAAGCATGGCCTGGAAGAGAGCAGACTGCATTTTTTGCAACTCCTGCATCATGCCAGCCACTTGCTCCATTATCTGCGTAAATTGTTTGACCATATTGTCAATCACAGCTTCCAGGCGGCTAAAATTGGGACCAGTTGGATCACTTGTTGGCACTTCTTGTTGAGTTGTTGGTTGGTTTGGCCTTTGTGCATTGGACTGGTTTGACTTTAGTGCGTTGGTGTAAGAAATTTGGCCTGTAGTTGGCTGCGCTACCTGGGGAATGTTTGTTGTTGGTATATTTAACGGCTGGCAAGGGGCACCTTCTCCTCGGTATCAAAATTGCCCGATAAATGACCGAGATAAAAGCAAAAAACCAAGACTACCTCCTTTTTTTCAGTCTACAACAACAACAAAAAACATACTTTGTATAATAAAAAAATAACAAAAAACCACAAAAAAAGAAAAAAACAGAATAAGTCATGTTGATATTATTGAACCACACCCAAAACGAAAATTTTATTAGTACTAGTATTCATACATTAAACAGGGTTGCCATACAAAGCTTAATTTAAACATTTTTAAAATCTCTCCTACGGCTTCCAGGGTTCTCCTACGAAGGTAAAATGTAAGACCGACCCGAATTATTTTATCCATCCAAACATTTTTGTGGAACATACTTACCCTCTATCTCAAGCGCCTAACATGGGAAAAACCGCTACAACTTCTCCGGAGTCACCCCTAGAGAAATAAAATGTATCACTGACCCTCTTCAGTTTCCCCTCCTAAACATATTCCTAAAATATACTTACGCCCTATCTCCCCCCTTTAAGGAGGCTGCCATACAAAATTTGAAAAAATTAGGATAAAAACCCCTACAACTTCCCTGTAGTCACACGTGGAGCGTGACACCGACCCCCATTTTAAAATAAAAAATATTTCATAAGTAAAAAAAATGGATAAAAATAAAAAAAAAATTTTTGGGTTTCGAAAGGCCAATGTGAAGGGTATATGAGATTCGGCACAGCCGAATATAGCGCTCTTACTTGTTTTAAATAGCGATTGTCTCCAGGATATTTCCAATAGTTTGACACCAATAACTGGCTTGACTCCGAAAACTTTATTTGAACAGCGTGACAGAGGGACTGACGGACATGTCTAAATCAACTTCCCTATCTATAAGGATCCAGAATATATATACTTTATGGAGTCTCAAATGGATAACAAAGAAATTG
Organism: Melanophora roralis; assembly: GCA_963583895.1. Lineage (NCBI taxonomy): Eukaryota > Metazoa > Arthropoda > Insecta > Diptera > Rhinophoridae > Melanophora > Melanophora roralis. The sequence continues at coordinate 1,686,052 of OY757192.1, read as the reverse complement.
CAAACGGAATGACAAACTGATGTATACCCTTATCACTATGTGAAAGGTGTATAAAAGAAATGCAGAGGGTGAATTTTTGAATTCGCCTTGATATTACTTTACTTTTAATTTAATTGTTTTTCACATACAGATAACTGCTTTCATAAAATTCAACAACAGTTTGTGTTCATCAGGACCTGTAGAAAGATTGTTTTCTTTAGCAGGATTTATATATTCTCTAACAAGAGGCTGCCTATCTGATTAAACTTTTAAAAATCTAGTGTTCATGAAAGGAAACTCATGTTTTACCGATTGATTAATTATTATAAATGTATTTTGTATTTTCAATAAAAGGTACTAAAATACTGTATTTTGTATTTCAAATACTCGACTTGAAAGTATTTGGTATTTTGTATTTGAAATACAAGCGGAACAAGTATTTTCTATTTTGTATTTCAAATATAGCAAAGTATGTATTCTGCCCAACTCTGGTTGTAGCAATACTGTAAATTTAAATTTCCGGTATTAGAAAAACATTTTTTACCTTTTCTGTCTTAGGAGTTCCACCTGCTTTTGTTAAAATAATGGACATTGCTACTTTAGGCTTTTAAATAAGAGATTTCCTTAAATAAATATGTTTATATGTAGCAAAATAAAACATGCAAAAGACTTTCTCACGCATCTGAAGAGTTTTTTAAATTTTTTTTACGTTTATACATTTTTTTAAATTAAAAATATAAACATTTTTTATTTTGAAAGTAAATTTGACATGTACAAACTACATAGGGTTGCGATTTTGTGTATACAGTACTGTTTTTTTTTTTTTTATGTATTTTTTTATTAAGTCTTCGCTTAAGCGAACTAACAATAAGTATTCAAATCTTAAAACTAAATAGTTAATACTAGTCCAGTCAGTACCAGACTAAAATTTAAGTTCTCACAATAAAATTAACTAATTTCAAAGGTTTCATCTAAGAGCAATAGTATCCCTTCTTTTTAGGCGGGTGTGCCCATTATGTTGCAGGATGCTTCGAGCGAGCGGATTTGGATGTGATTCCAGCTTATTATACAGTACTATAATGGTACAATGTTTTGATAGAGTCGAAATTTGTTTACATGGCTGTGGTGGTACATCATTTTTGGACCATCGTTTTAGAGTCGTATATTTCTGCCTGGGTAGGGAATAGGCAGACGCCGGCATAAGTGATTATTTCAAAAACTCTTGACAAATAACTCTTGTTGTCAAGATTTTTCAAAAACTTATTCTTATGGAAATAATGAATCATGTTTTCTGTTACACCATGTTTAAGTGTTTATTAAAAACCTTGACTTACTTTTACTACTCAATATAAAAGTAGTGCGATTTAGTAACTTTTAACGATTCGACGATATTTATATTTATCGACAGAAATTATCGTTTGCTGCTTCGGTTAAGTGATTCATTAAGAAGTTTTTAGCGATATAGTCAAGTTGATTTTAACAAAGCGAAAATCATAATTATAGTAATATAATATATAACATACATAACTACTTTTTATCGATATAACTAACAACACAACAACTATTGCTGTTGAATAACCAATTATAACGATTGTAAAACTCGATAAAAAGTTTTGCTGTTTATTTAACAATAACAGCTGACCTTACCGAGAGCGAATCTCGGGTACATGTGCAAATGATATTGGTACAACTAGCCAACCAATGCACAGTGCGACTGTTACCAATAACGATTATTTTATTATAATTGTAACAAAGAAGTAAATATTTATACTTTCCGGAATAAAGCTCCGGTTGGCTGCAAAATAAGCAAATACACGCAAACTTAAGCACATACATACATACGGCGTTGGGTGGACGCATCCACGAAAAGTACAGGTTGTTCTTTGGCTATTTTTACAGCCCTACGAGACAATTGGTTGCAGGCATACATACATATATACATAGATATATGTATGCATAAATATTGTTTTTGCTTTTTAAAACCTTTTTTCTTTTACTTTTTTTTTCAATGTAAGTTGCAAATTTTTCTACCTGATTTTATATTTGCGAAAAGAAAATGTAAGTAACAAAAGCCAAATCTTCCCCTTAAGTTTTGCTCTCAGTTTTTCTATTTTTTTAACGTCAACTGAGGTTAATTTAATTTTACAGAACTGCGCGGTTTAACTTTTTTTTTGACCATTTGTTAAAAATACTCATCTTATTTTAATTACTACATTGAAATCAACCAGCCAGCAAGCTAGGAAGCCAACCAACCAAACAAATAAAAAATAAACGTTGGCTCCTCTTGTTCAGTGTTGCTAAGTTTAAATAACAAAAATGGTCAAATTCTTTACAAAGAACTGTTGAATATATACGATAACAAGTTTAGTAAAATTTTTTTCAGAATTCACATCATTTAAGTTGCCAACATGATGTGCTCAAAATTATAATTTTAGGCACAGACACAAAAATATCCTTCATAAACATTAATTAAATTGTTATCCCTTAAGCTTATAATTAATTATACGTGCCATAACATAACGCCATAGCCATAACAACGAAATTTCAGTTATTTTCTATGATTAAAGTGGCGGCATATTGTCACCTATAATCATTGGTGCCTAACGAAGGAAAATGCTTATGAGAATGAACGGATGCTTTTTCACTGTACGGCACTAAATTACCTTGAAAGCTGCCATCATTTAAGCTGAATTTGTTTTATTGGGTCTTATTACTAAGATTTTCATCTTATGGGCGTATAAAATTTAATTATTGTTTTCCCCCAAAAGACTCTCTGAGTATCAATGCCCATACGTTTGATTCTAATGTGATGTTTGTCACTTTTAATTATAGCCTTAGTCACTTACATTCGGGCTATATATTACGTCAGGCTTAAAACAAATGATGAAATGATTGAATTTAGCAATTAAAGCAGGTATGTTTGCATAATTTTTTTGATATTTCAAATACACAGAAAAAAGGCAGCAGGTTTTATCTGAGTAATTACAAAAAATTATTTGACTATAAACTTAAGTTGTTAACAATTTTTTTTTGTTGGTTTAGTTGTGCCTTAATATAATTTTTAATTTCTCCGAAGTACACAATTAAAAAACTAGCTTTTAGCGGTTTTTTAAAACAAAAAAGTTGAGTTCATTTAAAATTATTATAATTACATAAAAGTCCAAAAAATATATTTATTAAATTATAGTTAAAAATAGTTTATGGTTTCCTGTTGAAGAAATTTTGTTAAGCACAACATTTGCGTCAATTTTATTTTTATTATATCTATGCAACATTGCCAAGCCGTTAAGCCTGTCCTCTGTCAATTTTGATCTCAGCCATATTTTAATACGGCAAAAGGTGGAAAATGACATTTCAGCCGTAGCATTACTGACCGGCATTAAAACAAAAATAATTAATATTTTCGCAAGTTTTGGTAAATATCTGGGCCATATCTTGCTAAAACATCTATTATATTTTTTGGGCGGTCTTAATAAGTTTTTCATTTCTGTTTCTAATGCAAAATTTTAGCCTGTAGTTTTTATATAAGCAGTTTTTTAAATTAATTTTTTGAATTTATACAAATTTGCAAGTAGTGGAATTAAAATTTCTAAACCAGTAAATGTAGTAATATTTTGAGGCAAAAGTTAAGTTATGTTAAACAAATAAAGAACATCCTTTGAGAAACGTGTTTTTAATACTTGTAAAACAGATTAAATTAAGACTATGTAGCCCTTGATGCGGTAGTATAATTCGAAATTTTAAAAATAATTTTTTTTTCAAATCTAGGCTTTTCAACTAAAACTCCCATACCACCGCAAATATTTTTTTCTCTTCAAAAATAATGTTAAATTCTGTTTAGGCTTCATTCCTTTTAGTCTCAAGACACATTGTCAGGGTTTTTATAAGAAATGATCCTTTTTGTAAATGTATACCATGCTTTTGTGGAATTACACTAAGCGGCTGTGTGTAGGCTTTTCAGATCCAATTTGCCCAAAAGCTTGACATTGACAAAAAAAAAACTTGATTTTGAAAAAAAGAACTTGACAAATTAAAACACCCATACTATTGTTTTTTTATTTAGTTGTTTATTTTTTTCATGAAAATTATTAGAATAAAAACAAAATTATCATAAGAAGTAAAAATAACAGAAACAGATTAACAAACAAAAATATAAACTCACTTTTTACTTCCAAAAGCTTTAATGTACGTATTGGAAATCAGCTGTTCAATGATATCAATTTACTAGTAACGAGCAATGGAGTAAATATCAGTTTTGGCACTTTTATTATAATTGTACTAAAAGAGAACTATATTTTTTAAACTTTAATTGCACAGAAAAAAAATGTTTCATATTAGTCCTTAGTTGTGTTGATAATAAAAATATGGGCTTTAGGTTTGTTTTTTAGATACATATATAAACATACATATTATTACATAGCTAGAATAAACTTGAGAAAAAAATTTACTTACAAAAAAACTTGACAAATTACTTTTTCGCTTTACACTTGACGTGCATTTAAAAACTTGAAAATCAGGCAAAATCAGGCCCGTCTGGCAACCCTAGCTGTGTGACAGTAACTATGTATATCATTTAGAATATTGTTGCGGAGTTGAATTTTGACTGGGTATGTAACATGATAATTTTATATGTTTAAGTAAATAAAGTTCTCGTACTTTTGCAATTAAAAGAACCCCCGGTTTATTTAAAGGAAATAAACCAACGTTTATTAAAGGTATAAACGTAAAAATATGTAATCTGCAAATAAATTCGAAAGTGGTCAGAGAAGCTCTTAATAATATGACGTAGCCCTATCTTTCCACTCGGGTATCTTTTCCCATTCCTCTGTTATGTACTTTATTTTTACTGCAAATTGTAGATTTAATCATCGTGTTTGGCATAATGGAGACAACTTTGTACCAAGATATTTAAAAAAAACTGCATTACACTTAGGATAATGTTTTTTTAAAAAATAAATTTGCTGTTTTCTTTAACAAACAATACAACTTTTTGTATTATTGCTACATGGGTTTCGATGTTGAGTTGTTAATTCTATGAGAATAGCAAAGCCCTTGTTTTGCATTTTTTTGGTTTTTGTATTTTTTACTGTTCCTTCTTCTTACAAAATCAGAGGACAGCCGTCATTTTGAATCCCTACATAATTTTTAAAATCAAGACCAACGTTTTTCAAAGCTCTTAAAACTGCTGATGATAGTGTGTTCGCATTAATTGACTTTTCGATGTCAACACCAGTATCATTTACAGCCTCGTCGACACATTTGATAAAGCGGATAAATTATTTTTTTGCTAACTTATCGTTTACATTAAAATAACCTAGAGCTAAACAAATTTGGCTTTCTCCTGATAAATCAGTGATTTCGTTAAAAATAATCGAATAGTGTTTAGCGTCATAAATATTTTTTAGTATAATTGCTCAAATAAGACAAGGGAAACTTTTATTTATTTCAGTTTCAATTGTTTTCGATATACATATATGAATCATCTAAAGGGAAAACTTGGAAATGGTGGCCTAAAATTTTATCTCCGGTTTCTAAAGAAATCGCAGAATTGCACGAGAAATACCTTCCGAGCTTGTATTTTTAAAAGATTGCAAAGGATTATTATCTCGATGTCCATGAAAAGTTATATAAAGCTTCCGAGGGATATTATAGTTTTTACAGTAGACGGCAAACGTTCTCGATTTTTAATTTCTTGTTGAAGTGCAGATACATATTTGTATATATGTAGTTTGTCGCCTCAAGACAAAAGTTTTCTTGTGTCTTCAAAAGCATTTTTCCAAAAGAGTCAGCACCTTTGAATATGCAATATATTTGTTTAATTAAGTATATGAAACGTTTGTTTCATGGCTACAAATATTTTTATTTATTAAGTCCGCGCCTGCTTACCGTAAATGACTTCTACAAAGCTATTTTTCTACTTTCTCGGGCTTAGTTTTTTTACTTTGTTTTTTTGAAGGGAACATAATAAAAACCGTTAGTATTTGATTGGCAAACCAATCAAAAACATGTAGGTATTAATGTTTGTTTGAGTTTGTAAATTAAGGTTCTAAGTTTAAATTCCAAAGGCTAAACATAGAAAGGTCGTAACTCAGTTTTTTGTTAAAGAAGAAAATAACTTTCTTAATTTGTAGAATTTTGCATATAAATAAGTTTTATTACAATTTTTAATTAAAAGAGAAAACAGATTTTATGTTTAATAAAAAAACTTAATTTATAATGACCTTAATATTTGTTTCCGAGACTAACAAAACATCTATTTAAAAAAAAATTACGAAACACTCTTTCTATATTAAAACAAAGTTACATTATGCTTAATAAAAAAAAAGCAAGAAGTTTTTTATCCACTTGAAACGTGATATTGGCTCTAGTGCATCAAAAACTCCAGCGAGATAAAATTTAATTGTGCCATTCGCTTTTTTAAAAGGCCCTTTTCAAATTCTCCTTCATCGAAGAATCGTAAGATAGCACTAAGCTTAACGATACCTAAATAGCCAATAATATCTTAGCAAGGCTGTACAGCATTTTCAAGAGTTTCAGAATATACTGAAATGCAAGTATCTTTAACCTGCGATGATTTAACTCTAAAGCCGAATTTTAATTCAATCCATTTTATGTTGACTTACAAGAAATCGGGTAAATTTAGAGGATAAGAAGCATTAAGTTAAAAAGTTTATTTAGAACTTTTTTATACGCTATGCCAAAGAAATGTGTATATTTTAAACATTTAGCGAGGCAACTACCAATATGTTAATATTTTATGCTTTAAAATATGATACAAATGACGACCACTGATTACTTTGGTACCTAAGTATGAAATATTTGTGAAAGTAATGGTAAAAACCAATTGACTAATGTTAAAACATCATTTTGTCAAGGAGGAAATTCTCAAAGCTATATTTTCTGTATACGCCACCTTTTTGCACTTTTCAATTTAATTTTTTATTATTTTAAACGAAATTTCCATACAAAATCAGTATTTCAAATCTATTTTAAATTTCAAAATTGTTTTTGAATATACCCCTTAACCTTTTACATGAGTAATAATATTGTACGTAATTGTATTGTACGTACGTACCATTAAAGACTTTAAAACAATTTTGGGACTTTCTATTTTCTTAACAAAAATTTAATGATTGCACTTCTATGTTAATTGTATTTACAATTTTTAAAAATGTTTAAGAAAAACATGTAATTTTTTAAAATTAATTTAAAAGTCACGTTTTTCAAACCTGTTTATCATTTACTATTCGAAACCTTTGATTGTAACATCAATAAAAATCAAAAATTTGTATTAAAAAAAAAAATTAATATAATTTTTTTAAGCGGCTAACGTCCATTTTTAAAAATTGGAAATAAAATTTTTAAAAATAAATTTTTACAAAAGCATTAAATGATATTAACGGACTTAAACCAAAATTCGATTTTTTCTAAAAACATTTATTTTGATGCTATTGCCGTTAAAAAAGTACCCTCAAAACATATTTTTGATACCCAAATGAAATTCTCATTTTTCATCACTGTGCTTAATCCATTTAATGTTAAACCGTTTTAGTATTAAAAGTGCTAAAATGGCAAGCCTGCTAGAGGCGCGGCATAAATTGAAAAAAAATTAAATTGACAACACTGCTCCTATTATTTGAAAAACTATAATTTGTACAATATTTTGTCAGTATGTTTGGGTTTATCGTTGAATTAAGTCCAGGAGCAACACATATAAGCAATGTTAAACCTTTAGGATATAAATAAACCCAATGTGCCTCCTAAATTGGCAGGTTTTTTAGACTTGTGTAAATTTTAAATAATAATAAACAATTGCAAGTTTCGTCATCAGTTATTTCTTTTAAATTTAAGAGAAAGCAGCGTGTTTTATGTAAAAGTTACTATTTCGTGGAGGTTAGTGAAAAACCTTTTTTTTTGTTGCCTACATCTAGTACGGCTATCGAGCAAAAGAATTGAGTTAAAAATTTATGAATTAGAACAACTGTCTTAATAGTTTTGCTGTTTTTTTTGGTTTTTTTTATTTGTTATATTCTAAGTAATTTTTCCCTGTCAAATTTTAATTTAAATAATTTTTTGTTTCCCTAGTATTTTTTGTATGTACGATGGCCTGCTTTTTTTCTTTTCTTGGGCATGCCTACATACATAAGTATATACATACACATAATTACAAACTTCATAGTGTGTATTTGTTTGTACATACTTACATACATATTTTTGTATATTGCTGTTGTATTGGTTCCCCAGATTTTTTTTTGTTCATTTGCATTTTTTTTATTATAAAACGAAACGAAGCAAATGGACGGCATTGTTAACCAACTATACTGAAAAACGCCACTCCCAATATTGACAGGGTAAAGATAGCAAAATGTCGGTAAAAAAATTGTAGCCGAAGAAAATAAAAACGACATTTTTTTTTTATTTCTCACTCCCCTCCTGCAAGTAAAAGGCAGGATTGTATCGTTTTTAATCGGTGAAACGTGTTACATATTTTTTGTAAAACTATTTTTGGTGGATGAAAAAAACGAGCTAAAGTCATTTCGAAGGGTTGCAACTATCACATATTGGAAATATGACTGACACTTCCGGGGACAAAAAAAACAAGTAAGAGCGTTATATTCGGCTGTGCCGAATCTTATATACCCTTCACATTGGTCTTTAAATATACCCAGTCGAATAATTTTGTACTGCAAATAATATAATAAAAATCCTTGTGTGAGTTTTAAAGTCCATAGAAAACTTTACAAAATTTTAACGTTCGTATGAATAATAGAAATAGATGAGGAACGTTTGAGGTCGACAGTAATGCAAGTTTTTGACATTATTTATATTGAAAGGTTAATAAAAGTTGTTAATTTTTATGGGATATCCTAGTTCCCCTTTTTTTTTTAATGTAGGTCTTATCCAGTTACTTTTTGCAAAATATTTGAAGTCAATTTCTGTTATAGTTTCCTAAAATTTGGCATAACGAATATTTCATAAAAATTGGTAATTTGTATGGGAGATCCCCTTTGTCCATCCTCCACCCAAAAAATTTTTTCTTCAAATCGTAGGCTTTGTTGTCGAATTACTTTTTGTAAAACATTTGATTTCGATATCTGTTATAGTTTCCTAAATATAACGTATTAAAAATTTCATAAAAATTATTAATTTGTTTGGGAGCTACCCCTTGTTCAGCCCCCACCCAAAAAATTTTTTCTCAAAAACATAACTCTTGATGTACAATTACTTTTTGTAGAACATTTGATTCCGATATCTGTTATAGTTTCCGAGATATAGCTTATCGAAAATTTCATAAAAATTGTTAATTTGTTTGGGAGCTACCCCTTGTTCACCCCCACCCAAAAAATTTTTTCCTTAAAACATAACCCTTGATGTACCTATATTTAGTAGAACATTTGATGTCGATAGCTGTTATAGTTTCTAAGATATAGCGAATCGAATATTTCATAAAAATCGTTAGTTTGTATCGGAGCTACCCCTTGTTTTGCCCCAACTCAAAAAATTATTTATTTAAGGCGAAGCCCTTACGGCCCAATTACTTTTTGATATCTGTTATATTTTCCGAGATATAGCGTATCGAATATTTCATAAAAATCGTTAACTTGTATGGAGCTACCCCTTTTTTGCCCCCACTCAAAAAATTATTTATTTAAGGCGTAGCCCTTATGGCCCAATTACTTTTTGTAGAACATTTAATTTCGATATCTGTTATGTTTTCCGAGATATAGCGTATCGAATATTTCATAAAAATCGTTAGTTTGTATCGGAGCTACCCCTTGTTTTGCCCCAACTCAAAAAATTATTTATTTAAGGCGTAGCCCTTATGGCCCAATTACTTTTTGATATCTGTTATATTTTCCGAGATATAGCGTATCGAATATTTCATAAAAATCGTTAACTTGTATGGAGCTACCCCTTTTTTGCCCCCACTCAAAAAATTATTTATTTAAGGCGTAGCCCTTATGGCCCAATTACTTTTTGTAGAACATTTAATTTCGATATCTGTTATGTTTTCCGAGATATAGCGTATCGAATATTTCATAAAAATCGTTAGTTTGTATCGGAGCTACCCCTTGTTTTGCCCCAACTCAAAAAATTATTTATTTAAGGCGTAGCCCTTATGGCCCAATTACTTTTTGATATCTGTTATATTTTCCGAGATATAGCGTATCGAATATTTCATAAAAATCGTTAATTTGTTTAATAATTTTTAATAATTATAATTATTATAGTAATTTATTTAAGGCGTAGCCCTTATGGCCCAATTACTTTTCGATATCTGTTATATTTTCCGAGATATAGCGTATCGAATATTTCATAAAAATCGTCAATTTGTATGGGAGCTACCCCTTTTTTTGCCCCCACTCAAAAAATTATTTATTTAAGGCGTAGCCCTTATGACCCTATTACTTTATGTAGAACATTTCATTTCGATATCTGTTATAGTTTCCGAGATATAGCGTATCGAATATTTCATAAAAATCATTAACTTGTATGGGAGCTACCCCTTGTTTTGCCCTCACTCAAAAATTTATTTATTTAAGGCGTAGCTCTTATGGCCCAATTACTTTTTGTAGAACATTTCATTTCGATATCTGTTATAGTTTCCGAGATACATCGTATCGAAAATTTCATACAAATCATTAATTTGTATGGGAGCTACCCCTTTTTTTGCCCCCACCTAAAAAATTTTTTCTTTAAGGCGTAGCGCTTATTGCCCAATTACTTTATGTAAAACATTTCATTTCTATATCTGTTATAGTTTCCGAGATACAGCGTATCGAAAATTTCATACAAATCATTAATTTGTATGGGAGCTACCCCTTGTTTTGCCCCCACTCAAAAATTTATTTATTTAAGGCGTAGCTCTTATGGCCCAATTACTTTTTGTAGAACATTTCATTTCGATATCTGTTATAGTTTCCGAGATATAGCGTATCGAATATTTCATACAAATCATTAATTTGTATGGGAGCTACCCCTTTTTTTGCCTCCAGCCAAAAAATTTTTTCTTTAAAGTGTAGCCCTTAGCGTACAATTACTTTTTATACAACATTTTAAGTCGATAGCTGTTACAGATTACGAGATATAGTGCAAGAAATATTTCACCAAATTTGTGCAATTGTAGGAAAAATACCCCTTTCCCTGGTCCTATCCGAAAATATTTTTTCCGTTATTTAGGTCCCTTCTTTAGGAGTATCCGTGCCAAGTTTTGTAGCAAGAGTAACTATACTTACTGAGATATATAGGGATATATGCACGGATTTTGTCCTAAAAAAATGGGTTACTTTGGGTTTTCGCTTATATCTCGGTCAATAGTGAACCGATTTTGCTGATTTTAAATAGCGATTGTTAGCGGGATATTTCTAATAGTTTGACACCATTAACTGGCCTGTATCTTTTTTTTTGACTCCGGAAACTTGATTTCAAGAGACGGACAGACGGATAGACGACAGACGGACATGGCTATATCAACTTCCCTATCTATAAGGGTCCAGAATATATATACTTTATGGGGTCGCAAATGAATAATAAAGAATTTACAAACGGAATGACAAACTGATATATACCCTTATCACTATGTGAAGGGTATAAAAATAAACGAAAATTAAACAAAAACATCACCACCATATTTTGGGGCAATACTACATAATTTTAAACTACCCAGTGAATTTTTTTTTCAAGTTGAGTAATGGGCTCTCATTATTTCATAGTTACAAGGTAATGTTGTGTTTAAAACATTAAAATTAGATGTTGGTAAAGGCCTTCTTAATTACATATGTATAAAGGGTTATGTCCCAAAATTGGATTGTTAAATAGACTTTAAAAATATTTTTTTTTTAATAAGTAAAAATTTTTTTTTAATTTCTTCAGTTGATGCATGCAATGTCAAACAAGTAAGAGCGCTATATTCGGCTGTGCCGAATCTTATATACCCTTCACATTGGTCTTTAAATATACCCAGCCGAGTAATTTTGTACTGCAAATAATATAATAAAAAACCTTGTGCGAGTTTTAAAGCCCATAGAAAAAATAACAAAATTTTAACGTTCATATGAATAATAGAAATAGATGAAGAAGATTTGAGGTCGAAAGTTTTAAAAGTTTTCGACATTATCCATATTTAAAGGTTAATAAAACTTATTAAATGTTCTAGTCGCGCTGCTCTTCTCCAACTTTTTTTCCAAAATGTATAAATTATTTGATTATTACTTTTTGTAAAATATTCGAAGTCGATAGCTGTAAAAGTTTTCCAGAAAAAGCGTAACGAAAATTTTATAAAAATTGTTAATTTGTATGGGAGCTACCCCTTCTTCATCCCCCACCCGAAAATTTTTTTCTTTAAAGCGTAGGCCTTGTGTTCCAATTACTTTTTGTAGAACATTTGATGTGAATATCTGTTATAGTTTCCGAGATATAGCGTATCGAATATTTTATAATAATTGTCGATTTGTATGGGAGCTACGCCTTTTTTTGCCCCCACTCAATAAAATTTTTCTTCAAAGCGTAGGCATTCTTGCCTAATTACTTTTTGTAGAACATTTCATTTCGATATCTTTTATAGTTTCCGAGATATAGCGTATCAAATATTTTATAATAATTGTCGATTTGTATGGGAGCTACCCTTTTTTTTGCCCCCACTCAAAAAATTTTTTCTTTAGAGTGTAGATCTTTGCGTACAATCACTTTTTGTAGAACATTTTAAGTCGATATCTGTTACAGTTTCCAAAATATAGCGTATCGAATATTTTACAACAATTGTCGATTTGTATGGGAGCTACCCCATTTTTTGCCCCCACTCAAAAAATTTTTTCTCTAAAGTGTAGATCTTTGCGTACAATCACTTTTTGTACAACATTTTAAGTCGATATCTGTTATAGTTTCCGAGATATAGCGTATCGAATATTTTATAATAATTGTCGATTTGTATGGGAGCTACTCCTTTTTTTGCCCCCACTCAAAAAAATTTTTCTTTAAAGTGTAGATCTTTGCGTACAATCACTTTTTGTACAACATTTTAAGTCGATATCTGTTATAGTTTCCGAGATATAGCGTATCGAATATTTTATAATAATTGTCGATTTGTATGGGAGCTACCCCTTTTTTTGCCCCCACTCAAAAAATTTTTTCTCTACAGTGTAGATCTTTGCGTACAATCACTTTTTGTAGAACATTTTAAGTCGATATCTGTTATAGTTTCCGAGATATAGCGTATCGAATATTTTATAATAATTGTCGATTTGTATGGGAGCTACCCCTTTTTTTGACCACGCTCAAAAAAATTTTTCTTTGAAGTGTAGATCTTTGCGTACAATCACTTTTTGTAGAACATTTTAAGTCGATATCTATTACAGTTTCCGAGATAGAGCGTATCGAATATTTTATAACAATTGTCGATTCGTATGGGAGCTACCCCATTTTTTGCCCCCACTCAAAAAATTTTTTCTCTAAAGTGTAGATCTTTGCGTACAATCACTTTTTGTAGAACATTTTAAGTCGATATCTGTTATAGTTTGCGAGATATAGCGTATCGAATATTTTATAATAATTGTCGATTTGTATGGGAGCTACCCTTTTTTTTGCCCCCACTCAAAAAAATTTTTCTTTAAAGTGTAGATCTTTGCGTACAATTACTTTTTGTAGAACATTTTATGTCGATAGCTGAGATAGTTTCCGAGATATAGCGCATAAAATATTTCACCAAATTTATGCAATTGTAGGAAAAATACCCCTTCCCCTGGTCCTATCTGAAAAAACTTTTTCCATTATTTAGGTCCCTTCTTTAGGAGTATCCGTGCCAAGTTTTGTGGCAAGAGTGATTATACTTACTGAGATATATAGGGATATATGCACGGATTTTGTCCTAAAAAAAATGGGTTACTCTGGGTTTTCGCTTATATCTCGGTCAATAGTGAACCGATTTTGCTGATTTTAAATAGCGATTGTTAGCGGGATATTTGTAATCGTTTGACACCATTTACTGATCTGTATCTTTTTATCTGACTCCGGAAACTTGATTTCAACAGACGGACAGACAGACAGACAGACAGACGGACAGACGGACAGACGGACAGACGGACATGGCTATTTCAACTTCCCTATCTATAAGGATCCAGAATATATATACTTTATGGGGTCGCAAATGAATAATAAAGAACTTACAAACGGAATGACAAAGTGATATATACCCTATCACTATGTGAAGGGTATAAAAATCAAATAGGAAATACTGCGCATTACATTTTGTGTATACACTATCACATTTTAAATAAAATCCAAATCTGTATAATTCATAAATAGCTGTTTTTGTTATCAGCGATGGTAGGTAGCGTGATATATCGTATAATATTTATACTGATGCATTTTTTAATTCATTGTAAAAGATAAACGTGTTTTTGTTTTGGTTAAATATTAGTGGATTTAAGGCTAATGTTTAAAATTTTTCAAGTTTTCCTTAAAAAACTGTGAAAACAATATATATTATTGAAACGCATTTTTATTTATTTTTTATTTTTTCTACCAAATAATTTAAACAATGAATTTTCCCAAAGTTAAATTGTGTTTGCCTTTAAATTGTTTAATATGTAGAATTTAATTAGTACTAGAATTGAATACATTTGATCATAGAAAACATCAAATGGAAAGAAAGTTATTTTGTAACCCTTCTTCTAATGCTGTACAAATAATAAACTATTAAGCTTAGCTAAAACTTTACAGTTTATTTCAAAAATAACATAAATTGTTAAAGAGCTAATTGTTTTTTAAAATTATTTTGACTATTATTAAAAATCTATAAAATTTTGATTATTTTTTAGAGATCGTTTTAATTTTTATGCTTGTTAAAGACATTGTCAGGCATTATTCTTTGACAAAATCATTTTCATTCATTGTTTAAAAAATCTTAACATGGTGTAGAAAAAGAGTTTTTGCCACTGTTACTTTTATATACGAAGTTTGACACACTAATGTTTCAAATGTTTTTTTTTTATGGCCAGGACAGAGGCGAACTCCGTATATAAAAAAGTAAAAATTAGGCGAAAATTATCTTTGAATTGCTGTAACCTGATCAATAATTTACCAAGAATTTACTGCTACAGAAACTAACAGAAAAAAATATATTGCACATATGTACATAGGTTTGTTTTTTTAATATTTTTAATTATTTGTTAATTTGTCAAATACATATATTCTCTGAAAATATTGTCAATATTGTCCCTTTACAGGTAAGCCGCACAATTGCTAACGGATTCCTTAAATTAGTTTAAAGCTATATTTTATATTTATTAAGTTGTGCGTACGTACTTGTGACTATAAAGTAAAGAATGCTTTAATTTTTATTTTGAAATATTTTTGTTTGCTGATAAGATGTTTCTCGCAAATTGTCTAATAAAAAATGTTTAAAAAAAAGTTAAAATGTCTGTAAACACTACCTAAGTTCTCATCTGAGTTGAGTGTCAAAAAAATAAATTTAAATTTTTATGAGTGTCAAAAAACTATATGTACTATTACATAACATCTAAAAAATTATAATAAGTCGGCTAATTCTAAAAGTTGTTAATCTGGTACAAAGTGTATGGCAATACTAAAACAAGCCTTGAATCTGGTAACTTTTAAAAACTTAAATTTAAGACTCAGACGTTAAATAATTTGAAAATATAAATATATTTTTAACTGAGGTTAGACAAAAATATTAACAAATGAAAATAGACAAGTTATTACACTATACAAATAAGTCTCAGTTGTAAAACTCAGATGACAACTCAGGTTGTGTATATATAGCTTAAAATAAATACATATAATATAATCGTTCACAAAAGCGTATTAAAATATTTCTCAATATTGTGCCGTCTTAATTTGAATACTCAAAAATAGTTTGAAATTAATTTTTGTTAGTAAATTTAATTAACTATTAGTTTGGTAATTATATAATCCAAAAACAATGTTAATCTCACTCTTATTTTTATGGATTTGAACATAATAAAAATTTAATTTGCCACATTTTAAGTTTAGCACACGCTTTGTGAATATGTCTATTGTTTTTACCACAAATGTAGTAAATAATTTTAAATGAAAAAAATTAATTTTAAAGAATTTAGTAGGACAAATATTGCAGTAATAAGTAAACGAAAAAAAACTAGTTTTAAAAACTGCGCAATATATTTCATGTTAGTCTAAATTTAGGCTTACAAAATGTGTCAGTAAAAAGTATAATAAACACTTTCAGCAAAATATTTTTATTAAAGACATTTTTAATTTATTTTTGGGTTTTCTTTTTTTCAAAATCTTGTAAACAAAAAAAAATTTTCAGTTTTCCATGCCCGATTTTGTTTAAGTTCTGCTGTATGTATGCAACTTAAATAAAATGCGAAGTATAATAGTTTAGAAAGATTTCTAAAAATCAAGAGAGCCATTCTACTACCAAAATTCTTTACGTATTGTTTGGCATTTCATTACATATTGCCTTCACACTATTATACTTTCTCATTTTATTTTAATTTTTGACATGTGTTATTACTCAATATTATAGTCTGAAGGCACCTATAATTGATTGATTTTTGCAAATGGGGTTCGGGAATTTCAGAACAACTCAAGCAAAAAAAAATAAATAAGCAGTTATTCGGTCAAAAAGTAACTAGTACATATTTCTTCACCTCCAATATTGCTTGCTATCGTACTCTGTAAGCAAAGATTTTGCTGGGTAACAGTTCAAAAACCTTTACCGCTTGCTTAATATAACTAGGTGGTGACATATATTCCAAATTTTAAGTTAATAATTGCTTTTTTAAATGTTTTCCTATTTATTGCTGTTGTAAATGTTTATTTAACTTTCAAGTTAATACTTGGTAAATAGTTATTTTATTAATTTTTGTAAGACAAATTACACTGAATTAACTAGTTATGCTCTCAGAAAGTAACTAGCGCTTCTGAATATCCAATATTACTTGCTAATTTACTGGGTAAGCAAAATCTTTGCTGGGCTAATCTTAGTTTAAGGGTGGCAGAATGCTTTTGACCCCCTTAGCAACAGGGTTTCAGAGTTGAATCTCAAAAGTGGGTTAGAGTTCAGCAAATGTCAGTTAAGGTGCGGTCAGATATGTTAAATTTTTCCCCCAAAAAGTGTGACCACTAAAAGTTAAAGTTTAGAACTTCTTTATTTATTTAGATAAATTTCTTTAACGCTGTAAAAGTATCGATTTTACTTTTTTTCGTTTATTTTACCATGTTAAGGGCAAAGAGCCTCAAACAATTACACTGTGTGTAATTTTTTAATTCATGGAAAAATAACCATATACGGACACTACTACGTGATAAAAGACTAAAAAAGAAAAGACCCGTGTCTCCTAGTTTTGCCCAAAGTCATGCACCCTTTTTTTATGGGCCCCCAAAAATTTTTGAGGCAAAGTTGTAGCTCTTTTTATAAAAAACAAAAATCGTGAGCATAAAATATTAAAAAAAGTATCATTTTAGATCAAAATCGCAAAAAAATTTAAAAAGTTCGAATTTTTTTTACCTTTTTTCCCCTGTTCAGGTCCATAGGTAGCAAACCGTTCAAAATTCAAGGAAACAATCAATCACAAAAGTTTACCTTATATCCCAATAAACAACTTTTTAGAACATATAAACTTCCTAGAAATGATTCTTAACACCGTTTAGATAGCGCTTAGGGAGCCGCAAAAATTTAAAATTTCCCGAAAATTTTTGAATTTCATTTGTGTTTTATTTTCTTCAACATTGAGATACTATGCTGTCTATTACAAAATAATAATAAACAAGTAAGAGCGCTATATTCGGCTATGGTCTTTAAATATACCCAGCCGAGTAATTTTGTACTGCAAATAATATAATAAGAAACCTTGTGCGAGTTTTAAAGCCCATAGAAAAAATAACAAAATTTTAACGTTCGTATGAATAATAGAAATAGATGAAGAAGATTTGAGGTCGAGAGTTTTAAAAGTTTTCGACATTATTCATATTTAAAGGTTAATAAAACTTATTAAATGTTCTAGTCCCCCTGCTCTTCTCCAACTTTTTCTCCAAAATGTATGAATTATTTGATTATAACTTTTTGTAGAATATTCGAAGTCGATAGCTGTAACAGTTTTCCAGAAGTAGCGTATCGAAAACTTCTTAAAATCGTTAATTTGTATGGGAGATACCCCTTTTTTTGCCCCCACTCAAACAATTTTTTTTTTAATTGTAGACCTTGTTGTCCAATTACGTTTTGTGGAACATTTCATTTCGATATCTGCTATAGTTTCCGGATACAGCGTATCGAATATTTTATACAAATCGTTAATTCCTATAGGAGCTACCCCTTTTTTTGCTCCCACTCAAAAAATTTTTTCTTTAAAGCGTAGGCCTTTTTGCCCAATTACTTTTTGTAGAATATTTCATTTCGATATCTGTTATAGTTTCCGAGATATAGCGTATCGAATATTTTATAATAATTGTTTATTTGTATGGGAGCTACCCCTTTTTTTGCCTCCATTAAAAAAATTTTTCCTCTAAAGCGTAGGCCTTGTTGTCCAATTGCTTTTTGTAGAATATTTCATTTCGATATCTGTTATAGTTTCCGAGATATAGCGTATCGAATATTTTATAATAATTGTTTATTTGTATGGGAGCTACCCCTTTTTTTGCCTCCATTAAAAAAATTTTTCCTCTAAAGCGTAGGCCTTGTTGTCCAATTGCTTTTTGTAGAGCATTTGATTTCGATATCTGTTATAGTTTCCGAGATATAGCGTATCGAAAATTTCATACAAATCGTTAACTCGTATGGGAGCTACCCCTTTTTTTCCCCCACTCAAAAAATTTTTTCTTTACAGCGTAGGCCTTTTTGCCCAATTACTTTTTGTAGAATATTTCATTTCGATATCTGTTATAGTTTTCGAGATATAGCGTATCGAATATTTTATTAAAATTGTTAATTTGTATGGGAGCTACTCCGTTTTTTGCCCCCACTTAAAAATTTTTTTTTTACAGCGTAGGCCTTCTTGCCCAATTACTTTTTGTAGAATATTTCATTGCGATATCTGTTATAGTTTCCGAGATATAGCGTATCGAATATTTTATAAAAATTGTTGATTTGTATGGGAGCTACCACGTTTTTTGCCCCCACTCAAAAAATTTTTTCTTTACAGCGTAGGCCTTTTTGCCCAATTACTTTTTGTAGAATATTTCATTTCGATATCTTTTATAGTTTCCGAGATATCGCGTTTTGAATATTTTACAATAATTGTCGATTTGTATGGGAGCTACCCCTCTTTTTGCCCCCACTCAAAAAATTTTTTCGTTTCAGCGTAGGCCTTCTTGCCTAATTACTTTTTGTAGAACATTTGATTTCGATATCTGTTATAGTTTACGAGATATAGGGTATCGAATATTTCATAAAAATTGTTAATTTGTATGGGAGCTACCCCTTTTTTTGCCCCCCCCCCCCCCTCAAAAAAATTGTTCTTTATAGCGTAAACATTCTTGCCCAATTAATTTTTTAGAACATTTCATTTCGATATCTTTTATAGTTTCCGAGATATAGCGTATTGAATATTTTATAATAACTGTTAATTTGTATGGGAGCTACCCCTTTTTTTGCCCCCACTCAAAAAATTTTTTCTTTGTAGTGTAGGCATTCTTGCCCAATTAATTTTTGTAGAACATTTCATTTCGATATCTTTTATAGTTTCCGAGATATAGCGTTTTGAATATTTTACAATAATTGTCGATTTGTATGGGAGCTACCCCTCTTTTTGCCCCACTCAAAAAATTTTTTCTTAACAGCGTAGGCTTTCTTGCCCAATTACTTTTTGTAGAACATTTGATTTCGAAATCTGTTATAGTTTACGAGATATAGCGTATCGAATATTTCATAAAAATTGTTAATTTGTATGGGAGCTACCCCTTTTATTGCCCCCACTCAAAAAATGTTTTCTTTAAAGTGTAGCGCTTGGGGTACAATTACTTTTTGTAGAACATTTTAAGTCGATAGCTGTTATAGTTTACGAGATATAGCGCATAAAATATTTCACCAAATTTGTGCAATTGTAGGAAAAATACCCCTTCCCCTGGTCCTATCTGAAAAAACTTTTTTCATTATTTAGGTCCCTTCTTTGGGAGTATCCGTGCCAAGTTTTGTGGCATGAGTGACTATAGTTACTGAGATATATAGGGATATATGCACGGATTTTGTCCTAAAAAAATGGGTTACTCTGGGTTTTCGCCTATATCTCGGTCAATAGTTAACCAATTTTTCTGATTTTAAATAGCGATTGTTAGCGGGATATTTCCAAGAGTTTGACACCATTAACTGGTCTGTATCTTTTTATTTGACTCCGGAAACTTGATTTCAATAGACGGACAGACGGACATCGCTAAATCGGTTTCCCTATCTATAAGGATCCAGAATATATATACTTTATGGGGTCGCAAATGAATAATAAAAAAATTACAAACGGAATGACAAAGTGATATATACCCTATCACTATGTGAAGGGTATAAAAAATATTCGTATTATGTTTATAATGTTGATGGCTCTGGACTTTTAAATTGTCGTCCGAATCTGATTTTGATTCAGAACTTATGGTGTCCAGAGGCACGTTGCTTCCAGACTGCCCTCCATCATCAGCTTTTTCTTCTTCACATACCTTATTAATCCCAATTACAAAGAAAACAAAAGAATTTTTTGGAAAGCCGACCTTAAGATCACAGCAAATCTTCCATTTATTTTCGTAGGTTTTCGGTTCGACACTTGCAACAACGTTGCTTTCAAGCTTGAAACATAACCATCAGTAAATAATCTCCACTAACTAGCGATGTTGTTCATTTAAATTTTTACCACCAAAGTTTTTATATCGTTGCAGTAAGTGAACGAATTGTCATCATTTGGAGTGTAGAGGGCCTATAACTCAGGTTGCCGTTTGAGGTAGAATTACCATTAGCATGTGTAAGTTTTCTTTGCTTTAAAAACGCAGTCCAAAATATGCCAAGTCGCTGCGGTAGTCTCAATATAGCCACAATGAAATCTATTTCCATTTGTGTTATTAGTTGTGGTTCGTCTTTTCCCTGTTGGGGCTCATAATCGGATTCAAATCGATCTTGATAAGTAACACCACTTGCTGTAGTCATTTCTGTAAATTCTGTCCTACGATCTGGAGTTGGCTGCCTTGGATATACAAAATTTTAAGGTGCAAGCACTGGTAGTGTGGCCGTTACAATTGCTTTTTAAATTTTGTTCTTCTCAGCATGTCGATTTAGACAAGATGTGTAATTAACGCATGCATAGCAACTGAATGCATCATGATCATCTGGGCGATTAATCCAGTTTACCGGCATACAATACTTTATACTATGCTTGCCTCCATTCAACCATGCTACGAGATTGTTATAACATTGGCGACACACTGCACTAGGCGTGTAATTTTCACCGGTCAAATCTAATTCGTCGAAAATCCACTTATTAGTTCTTTTCAATTTACTAGTTAAAAGATTCTTTGCCTTTTGAAATCTTGTAGAATTATTTTTTCTGAAACGTAGCAAAATAAATAAATTTTTTTACACTGCATATTAAAATTGCCAGTAGCCAATGTTGTGTGCGAACTATGCTGTAGCACTTATTATTTTCTTTTGGATTGTCGTCACTTATTACAAAAAGAGGTAGTAGGTACATAGGTAATTTATTGATGGTATAAACAACTAATCAAATGTAGTAAACAAAGCAATTAAAAAAGAGTATGTACATAATTTAATTAAAGGCCGTTAACCACAATTTTTGCGAATTGTGTATGATGTATTTTGTTGTTTGGGGTTTCCAGCAATTTTAATTTTTAGCTACCTGTTTAGGTTGCAAAACCTTTCGCGGCTATCACACATGCATATTAGAGATGAGCGATATTTCCGTACCTGTGATTTTATACCTGTTACTTGCAAATCACTGGTAACGACAGTGACATAAACTGTGAAGTAACTGCTACTGCTACTTTTAAGTTATTGTGTTATTTAAATAACATTTTGAGATGTAACGACAGTGACATAAACCGTGAAGTAACTGTTTCTACCATAGTGTTACTTTTAATTTATTATGTTACTCAAAATAACATTTTGAAATATTGTGCAGTAACTCTTACCTGCGATGTTACTCTTATTATGTTAAACTTTGCAAAATGTAAAGTAACATTTTTGTGCTTCATGTTTACATTTTGTTCTATAAAAGAAGTAAAGCGCTTATGTTTTTATATGTGTGTTTGTGAAAGTTGTGTTAAAAACTTTACCAGAAAGATGTCGTCAGAGATCTGCGCCGAGCACTGTTTGTCCGCGACGGCGGATTAAATTCGGCTATGAGCCGGCTAAAGCATTAATACTCAAAAACAGATTTATACACACATTTATTTTAAATACATATCGTTAGCTAAAATGAAAAAAAGCACAGCTAACAAAAATATAACTTTAAACGAGAAGCAAAAATCTTTGTAAGGGTACACCAATAAAAAATTCGCTAATTTGCGCAAACAACGACGTAATAAAAAAAATATTTCGAAAAAAATGCGTATGAAGTTTGCTTTCGTTATATAGAAAAGAATTATTAAATTTTTTTAACACGTTAGAAGTAGAAACATTTTAAATATGAAACTTATATACGACAAAGCATAGCATAACAAACAATTCTGAATCGTTAACGCCAAAAATGCATTTCTAGAATTACGACATTTGAGTAAATAAGCGATATATGTATATAAATCGTTAGCTGAAATGAAATTTTAGTTATTACGATCAGGCTTTTTGAACTTCACTTTCAATTATCAAGAAATAAAAATATTTTTGATTGGTGGAGTACAAATAAATATAAATATCCAAATCTTTCTCAAATAGCTCAAGAAAATTAATGTGCATTACGATCATCAGTTCCATGCGAAAGAATATTTTCAAAAGCTGGACAAGTCCTAAATGACCGACGAACGCGTTTAAACGAGAAAACGCACAAATGTTATATTATACTTAGTTGTGTTATGTACATATGTATATATACAGCTTAACTTGTGTTATTTGTTTTTTTAGGTTTTTATTTTTGTTGCAATGGATTTCAACTATTTTTTTATATTTTTATGTTTGGAATCTATTCAACAAGAATTGTAAGCTGCTTTTATAATTAAAGCTTTACCTCAATGCTCAAAAGGTGTAAGTTTAAATTTTGTATCAAAATTTTGTTTAAAGTAAAATAAAAATATTATTATAAATATGGGATATTATTGAAAATTTATATTCCTTATTCATAAATATTTTGAATTCTTATATATCATTTATATTATTTTTCCAATGCTTTGTTCAGAAGTTCGTTAAAAAAACTAAAATCGCATAATCACTGCTTAAAATAACATTATGTATAATAATTTAACAGAGATTAAAATAACTCTTTTACAAGAAGTGAAAAATGCTAAACAGTGATCACCGTCACTGTTTAAATAACCGGTGATTTTAAAATCGTATTCACTATTAACGATATTCCCTAAAAATCACGGGATCGCTCACCTCTAATGCATATACACATATACGAGTTCTCTATTACACAAAAGACAGATACAATATACATATATATTTAAGGCAATTTGATTAAACGTAAGGATGAGATAGATTCATAACTACATGTATGTACATCCATACATTTTCGGGAAATTTTTTACTTTTGCGGCTACCTAAGCGCTAGCTAAACGTTGTTAAGAATTGTTCCTAGGAAGTTTTTATGTTCTAAAAACTTGTTTATTGGAATATTAGGTAAATTTTTGAAGTTGATTGTTTCCTTGAATTTTGAACGGCTTGCTACCTATGGCCTTGAACAGGGGAAAAAAGATAAAAAAAATTCGAACTTTTTAAAGTTTTTTGAGATTTTGATCTAAGATGATTAACTTTTTATGCTCACAATTTTTGTTCTTTTTAAAAAGAGCTACAACTTTGCTCCAAAGAGTAAATTAAAATTCCGAACGGTTTGCAAGATATAAGCCTAAGAAAACTATCACTTTTTGCAAAAATGGCACTAAGGCCCCCAATCTTTGGGGGCCCATAAAAAAAAATTTGCATGACTTTGGGCAAAACTGGGAGACACGGGTATTTTCTTTTTTAGTCTTTTATCACGTAGTAGTGCCCGTATATGGTTATTTTTCCTTGTGTTGCACTGTGTTATTTGTTTATAAGAGGGGTTAGATTTTTTCAGGATACTATTTAGCAGATTTGACCTTACCCTCCATTTTTCTTACTTATATTCAACCTTGTAACAAGCGATAAAAAACATTTTTGGATCATCTAAGTAGTGTATTACTTTCACATGGTGATAAGAATACATATCAGTTCTTTATTTCGTTTGAAAAATTTGGCACGAAGACTTAAAGAAGGCAAGCTAAAAGAATTTTTTTTTAATCTCGGAAACTATAACAGCTTTCAACTTTAAACCTGATACGAAGCATTACCTGAATAATGCCTTTATTTTAAAAACAAAAGAATTATTGGATCCATGCAAAAAGATTGGTAGCCCCCATTCAAACGCATATAATAGCTATTGACTTTAAAGTTTAAACTCTAGATAAAAAAATTATATCATAACTAGTATTAACATATATTCTAACGGCTGTATTCATAAAAATTTAAACAACATTTGAAATCTTTATTAAGCAAATCTTAATAAAATTATATTCATTAATGAATTTAAGCTGGAAAAATCTATTTTAAACCTGGTGTAAATACATAAATTTTAAAATTGGTTTAACCATATTTTAAGGCAATTTTAAGTAAATTTCAAAACCCTTTTTTTGCATTTTTATTGCCTTTTACCAAATTTCAAACCCATTTCAAGCTAATTTCCTAACTTTTTTTTTGTTTTTTGTTCTGTTTTACGGCCCTTTTCGCAATCTGTGATTATTTTAATTTAACAGGAACATTGACAAGCCGCCGATATCGTTAACCGGAACTATTTAACATACGGTTAGTGTTTTGCGTTTCACGATTTCGGTTAGTTAACACTAACATCATAGAAAACGTATGGTTGTTATTATTTACGAAAAATCGTGCAATGAAAGAAAAGAATAAAAAAATGTTATACAAAAATTATTAGCAATTTTTTGATGCAAGAGAAATACATATATGTTCAAAATAAATTTTTTACTTAAAATAGTTTACTTACAGTTCCTTGGTAAGTGTAAACTGTTAAATGTGCATGCATATAAGTGTATTCATTATAGAAAATAAAAAAAAAATATTTTATACAGATTTTAAAATTTTAAAAGCATTATTCTTTTTGGTTTTAAAGCTTGTCATACTGAAAACATTACAAAAATGTAAATGTTGATTTCTTCTTTCCATTTTCTATTTCTATTTTATTAAAAGCATTTTACCGGAAGATTTTGTTCAGCTAAATTGACCAGAGACTTTTTGATTAATTTCTACCGGTTAAATGCTAACCGTTCTTTGTGAAATCAAATTTTGCGTAACTTACGGTTAAACTTTCTGTTAAATTACAATCGCATTTGTGAAAAGGGCCGTTAATTTTTATTTTGACAACTATTACAAACTATTGGCCTTACGGCATTTTGTTTGAGTTTGCAACTGTAGGTATCAATACATTGGCATTATATGGAAAAATATATGTAGATGTTCTTTTAAATAAATATTAAGCCTTGCCGTCATTTTTCATATATATTTACCATTTTTAAAAATTCAACATAATTGTTTATGGTAATGTTAATATTTTAATTTTTGATGATGTATAAAAAATCAAAACTAAAAAAGAAAAACTCGTTTTTTAAATGCTATTTCATCTTCAATAAAGTCAAATTCTAAATTTAACTCTTACCTAACATTTTGTTTTTACAATTCTCTTTTTTTATCAAATATACATGTTGTCTTACACTTTTTATTTTATAAAAACAATATTTTTCTCAAATACGAAAATAAGAATGTGCATAGATGCGATTAATGTATGAGCTTATAACCATTAGTTTACATCCCTATGATTCAAGTGACAAATAAAATTAATAGAGTTGCTAACATCCTTAAAAATATTTTAGTTAAAATACGGTTGCCACATAAGTTTGTGTTGTGTGTGGTGACCTTCATGCTACGACCAAGTGCGACAAACAAAAAGATGATCCTCGGGTAAAGAAATGCAGTAATTGCGGGGGAAACAACACGGCTAACTATAGAGGTTGCCCTGTTTTTGATTCAGTTAAGGGCTTATCTAAGCCAAAAGTAGTTCCTGCACCTCCCCAGCATTTAAATATATCAGCGACAAACATGCCTTTGTAAGCACAACAAACTATAAGTCAAGTTTACGCCAACGTATTAAAATCTCACCAGCCCAATGCACTTAAGCCTGCCCAGCCTACAACACAACAAGAAGTGCCAACAAACGAACCCCCCGGGTCCAATTTTAGCTGCCGCGAAGCCGTCATGGACAATATGGTTAAAAATTTATGCAAATTATGGCGCAAAAGGCTGGCATAATGCAAGAAATGCAAAAAATACAGTCTGCTCTGCTGCAATCCATGGTTAAAAGGCCATGCACTACCTCAGAGTTTGTTTCTGGAACGCTAACGTCATCCACCAACACAAAAACGAACTCGAATATTTTTTAATAAACCAAAAAATTTATGTCATGTTGATTTTCGAGACGCATATGACATCTAGAAGCAATTTCAAATAAGAGGATATTCTTTTTACGATTCGAAGGATCCCAGACATACATAGATCATGTGGTGGCTCGGCTATAATAATCAAATCAAGAATCAAACATCAATGGATTGGTGGTCTCTCCGAATGTTATATACAACCAACAAACGTCTGCGTTGATGAATTTTTCCATGGCACAGTTATTTCGTCAGTGTGTTGTCCACAAAGGATCAGTTCAACAGTTTTTACCAATCTTTGGGTCCCCGCTTCATAGCTGCTGAAGACTATAACGCTAAGAAAACGTACTGGGGCTCTCGGCAAATAAGTCCCAGGGGTCGTGTTTTGTATGATTCTTTATCTGATTCTTTACCCGTAATTGCAAAACCACCACTGCGCAATCTGAGAAGATCCTGGGCTAGAAACGACGAGGAAAGATGCGATCTGCTCGCAAGCCATTTAAGAAACATGTTGATTTCCAATACATGCACTGACGTGAGGGAACTACCCAATGTTGTTGCTAGACGTCCTATGGAAAAACGTTTCCAATATTCAGATGTGGTAGAAGCTTTTGCTCACTTAAATAATAAAAAAGCGTCTGGCGTTGATAACATAAGTAATGAAATTCTTTAAGGGCTAACTTTTACAGCAAAAACAATAATTCTTTTAATTTTTAACGCCATAATACGGCTTGAATATTTCCCACCAATATGGAAATTTGCCTTAGTAAAGATGATTCCTAAGCCTGGTAAAGATTCTTCGAAGGTGGAGTCTTATAAGCCTATAAGTTTGTTACCAACTTTGTGAAAACTGTTTGAAAAGCTGCTTAAAAACAAGCTAACTCCGATCCTGAATGAAAACAACTGCATTCCAAATCACCAATTTGGGCTTAGAAGTCAACATAGTACAATCGAACAAACTCACAGACTGGTGCAGGTTATAGGAAAAACCTTTGAGGGAAAGATGTACTGCTCCGCGCTTTTATAGATGTTTCACAAGCTTTCGATTAAGTATGGTACGATGGCCTGTTAAACAAACTAAAGCTAAACCTTCCAGCTAATATTTTCAACCTTTTAAAAAAGAACATATCTGGTCGACAATTTATGATCAAAGAGGGAAACCAAATAAGTTGTTCTTAACCAAAAGGGGTTGGTGTACCTCAAGGGAGTATACTAGGTCCAATTCTATACTTGCTTTACACTGCAGATATGTCAACCAACTGTTTTACGCATATATTTGCTATTGAAACCGCTTTTCTCAGTATTCAAAAATACCCTAAAGAGGCTTCGAGTCAACTGCAACAACACGTAACCCAAGTAGAGAAATGGGCAAAGTTATGGGGAATAAATATTAATGAGCAAAAATGTACCCACGTAACGTTTACTTTACGCAAAGAAACATGCTCCTCAATCCGTATTAACAACCATATAGTGCCTCAGCGACTTGAAACGAAATATCTTGGCGTTCACCTGGATCGTCGCCTTACATGGAAGACACATATAGATGCCAAGTTGACGCAAATAATTCTTAAAGCTACACAAATCCATTGGCTAATCGGCAGAAACTCTGTGCTTTGCCTTAAGTGTAAACTGTTACTCTACAAATCGATTTTGGAACCAATTTGGTGCTACGGTATACAATTATGAGGCACTGCTTCCGCATCCAACATAGAGAAAATTCAACGCCGTCAAAACAAAATCCTAAGAATGATAGCTGGTGCTCAGTGGTATGTTAAAAACAGCAACATCCATAAGGATCTACAATTTTCACTAATTAAATGCGAAATCCTGAACTATGTGGACAAGTATTTAAATAAGCTGGAAACTCACCCAAATCCGCACGCCCGAAACATCCTGCAACATAGTGGACACACCCGTTTGAAAAAGAGGGATGCTATTGCGCTTATATGAAGCTTATTAATTAATATGAGAACTTAAATTTTAGTCTGGCACTGGCTGGACTAATATTAACAACCTAGTTTTAAGGTTTGAATACTTATTTTTAGTTCGCCAAAGGCGAAGATTCAATAATTAAAATATGAAAAAGAGAAATAAAAATACACATCTATATTGTCTCCTTATGGTTTTTTGAGGGGTTGTTCGACTGTTGCAAATCTTTTGCAGTTTAATACGCTATTTGGTCGTTGTTTTATTGAAAAAAAGCTAACCGACGTAATTTACACTGACTTTCGCAAAGCCTTTGATAAAGTCAACCATAAACTTCTAATAAAAAAACTTGATCTAATTGGATTTACACAAAACTCTCTTATGTGGATTTATTTGCACTTGATTAATAGAAGACAAAATGTTCGGCTTTAAAACATCATCTCTAAACCAAAGCTGTTGTCTCTGGTGTTTCGCAGGGAAGCCATCTTGGTCCATTGATGTTTTCCTTAATTATTAATGATATGCCAAATACTCTTAAACTCTCTAATGCTTCAATTTATGCTGATGACCTAAAATTTTTTCTGAGTTATAATAAGAACCTTTTTATTTATGGTGTCGACTTAACCTAATGGAGTGGAGTCCTGAAAAATGCAAATACATATGTTTTTTTCGTAGATGTTACATTCTCGTGAATTATGTTTTGGATGGTTATACGCTGAAAAGACTAGAGTCCGTTCCCAATCATGGAATCCTATTCGATGCTAAACTGAATTTTGTTCAGCATATTTCTTTAGCTGTAAATAAAGAACGTGCAGTCCTTGAATTTATAAAATGTTGGGCGAAAGAATTTACTGACCATTTTAAAATTATGCAATTGTAACCTTCTCTTATACACAGAAAGAAAACCCACTTTTTAAAATCAGGAATTTTATTCTTGAAATTTTAAGAACTCAGCAAGAGAATATAATATCATTTAATAAAAACCGTGTGCCAGCAATTGAATACAAAATAAACGACCTTGTTGCAATTAAGCGAACGCAATTTAGAACTGGCCTCAAGTTAAAACCGAATTTCCTCGGGCCCTACAAAATTGTAAGACGAGCAAGCCACGACAGATACGAAGTGGAAAAGGTTGGGGAGGGGGAAGGTTCTAAGAAATGCACCATGGTCGCTGAGTTCATGAAGCCGTGAAACCCAACCTTCGGGGCGAATGTGACGTCAGGAGTGCCGAATGTGGGATTGGGCTCATAGAGAGTACTGAGGTCGGGAAGAAAACCGATTTACTTGGCAACACTGAATAACAAAAGGAACGGATAACGAAAAGAACAATCGGACAACAAAAGAGGGAACAAATGTGCGGAAATTAGTTAAGTTGTGTTAACGGACAGTTTTATAATTAAAATAAGTAAAAGAAAAGTCAAATGAAATTAACCACTATATTAAACCACTTAGTTTAAGAAATAAAATACTTTAAATAAAGTTATGGACTGAATTGAATAAATGAAGTTAAGCGTTAATTCCAAAAACTATTCGGGATACATTTTGCAACAACGGAATCCCACATATATGTTATAATTTCAGATTTAAATATCGCAAAAGAGTACCTAAATAAATAATTTACTTGATTTTTAGAATAAAAAAAACTTAAAAGTGTTAAGTTAAATAACGAGAGCAACATATTTAGCTGTGCCGAATTTTACATGCGATTCTTTAAAGCACCCAGCTATCTCTTATAGCCGAGTTATTTTGTACTGCAAATATTGTAATAAAAAAAATTATTTTGCCGGGTTCAAAGTCCATAGCAATCTTAGTTCTCGAAATAGAAAACTTTACAAAATATTAGCGTTTCTATGTATAATATCAACACCATGTAGAAGGTTTGAGGTCGAGAGTTTAAAAAGTTTTCGAAATTATTCGTATTAAAAGTTGTTAATTTGTATGGGGGTGTCATATTCTTCTACTCCTCTCCAACTATTTTTTTTTTCAAAAATGTATGCATAATTTGATCAGTACTTTGTGTAGAGCATTCGAAGTCGATAGCAGTTATAGTTTCCAAAATAAAGCTTACTTCTTGTAGAACATTTGATGTCGATAGCTGTCATAGTTTCCGGGATACAGCGCATCGAAAATTTATTAAAAATTATAATTGTTAATTTAATTCCCCTGCCCCTATCCAAAATTTTTTTTTAAAGTGAAGGTCTTAAAGTCCAATTACTCTTTGTAGAACATTTGAAATAGGTAGCTTTTAAAGTTTTCCAGACATAGCGTATCCCAAATTTTTAAAAAAAATTTTCATTTATATGGGGGGATCCCCTATCTCTGCTTTTTTCCAAACAAGTTTTTCCAAAATTATTTGAAGTTGATAGCTGTTATAGAATCTAATATTTAGCTCATTAAATATATTACAAAATTTGTACAACTGTAGGGGAAATACCACTTTCCCTGATCCTTAAAAAAAAAAATGTTCCCATATTAATGTGTATTAGTTGACCTTTATTTTTAGATTGATATTTAAATAACTTAATCGTTCGGCTTGAGGTCAATAATTCAATATTTGTTTTACAATAAAATTGAAAAAAACAAATTACTTTTTTTATTCTGCAATTATTTTATTTCCCGATATTTCGATCAACTTCGTTGATCATCCTCATTCTAGACCCCCTGAGGATGATCGAAATATCGGGAAATAAAAAATAATTTGTTTTTTTCAATTTTATTGTAAAACAAATATTGAATTATTGACCTCAAGCCGAACGATTAAGTTATTTAAATATCAAAAAAATGTTCCCTTATATAGGTCCCTATCTAGAGTATCCGTGCCAAGTTTTGTTGCAAGAGTGACTATATTTACTACGATAAATAGGGATATATGCATATATCTTGCGTAAGCCGATTTTTCTGATTTTACATAGCGTTTGTCCCAGAAATATTTTCAATTGTTCAATACCAAAACGTTTTCTGTGGGACTTTGTGTCCGAAAACTTGATTTCAACAGACACACAGACGGACAGACCGACATGGCCAAATGGACTTCCCTACCTATAAGGATCCCGAACGTATATACTTAATGGGGTCGCCACTGGATAAAAAAGAAATTAAAAACGGAATGACAAACAGATATACATACATATATGTATATACCCCTATCACTATGTGATGGGTAAAAAAAGCAGCAAAACTTGAAAGCACGAAAGCACTAAATGTATAATCAATCGGTATGTATTAAACTCTTGCAAAGTTATATCTTTAACAACCAGTTTGTGTGTTTTTCAGCTTTTAGTGTGTATTGATAAGTAGCTTTGTGTTTTTGTTATAAGTTGGTATTGGTGTGTTCTCTAACTAAATATGGTGTGGTTTGGTAAAATGAGAGCAAGAGCAACAAATTTGTTTTTCTATGTTTCGTTGAAACAGTTACATACATATAATGATGTTTAACCATAAATACTTTTGGTGTGTTTTCTTATTCTGGCTACATGAGCCAGTTTTTCTATTTTTTAAATTTTCTTTAAATAAATTAAACAAATTTAGCTAAAAAAAATTAAAACTGCATCGTAACTATATACATTTAAGTCAAATTTAAAATTAAAATTTAAATTATTAAAAAATACAAAATAAATATATATTATTTTATCTTAATTTTTGAGCTTGAGATAAAAAAATGCTTTTTTTAAATTTATTTTATTCATTTTTAAACACTATAGCTACAATAAACTTTAAAAATCAAATTTTTGTTTCATTCACAACCTTTTATATAAACGATCTTGTGTATTTGTTGTATCAACAGTAATAAGAAAATATTTATGATACCATTGTTATTCAGCACAAAAAAAACAAATACATTCCACACTCAATGCAAAACCATAAACAACAATATTTGTTTATAAGAGTAGAGTAAGTGCGCAAAAGCAAAACCATACAATATCATTTACACTTATACACACACTTACACCAAAAAGAACTGGTATGTACATGGATGTACAAGATATATCTGTTTTTGTAATACTTATTTGTTCTATTTGTGCACGTGTATAGTATGTATGTATGCATGTACGTATGTATGTATGTATGTATGTATGTATGTATGTATGTATGTATGTATGTATGTATGTATGTATGTATGTATGTATGTATGTATGTATGTATGTATGTATGTATGTATGTATGTATGTATGTATGTATGTATGTATGTATGTATGTATGTATGTATGTATGTATGTATGTATGTATGTATGTATGTATGTATGTATGTATGTATGTATGTATGTATGTATGTATGTATGTACGTATGTATGTATGTATGTATGTATGTATGTATGTATGTATGTATGTATGTATGTATGTATGTATGTATATATATGTATGTATGTATGTATGTATGTATGTATGTATGTATGTATGTATGTATGTATGTATATATATGTATGTATGTATGTATGTATGTATGTATGTATGTATGTATGTATGTATGTATGTATGTATGTATGTATGTATGTATGTATGTATGTATGTATGTATGTATGTATGTATGTATGTATGTATGTATGTATGTATGTATGTATGTATGTATGTATGTATGTATGTATGTATGTATGTATGTATGTATGTATGTATGTATGTATGTATGTATGTATGTATGTATGTATGTATGTATGTATGTATGTATGTATGTATGTATGTATGTATGTATGTATGTATGTATGTATGTATGTATGTATGTATGTATGTATGTATGTATGTATGTATGTATGAATGTATGTATGTATGTATGTATGTATGTATGTATGTATGTATGTATGTATGTATGTATGTATATATATGTATGTATGTATGTATGTATGTATGTATGTATGTATGTATGTATGTATGTATGTATGTATGTATGTATGTATGTATGTATGTATGTATGTATGTATGTATGTATGTATATATATGTATGTATGTATGTATGTATGTATGTATGTATGTATGTATGTATGTATGTATGTATGTATGTATGTATGTATGTATGTATGTATGTATGTATGTATGTATGTATGTATGTATGTATGTATGTATGTATGTATGTATGTATGTATGTATGTATGTATGTATGTATGTATGTATGTATGTATGTATGTATGTATGTATGTATATATATGTATGTATGTATGTATGTATGTATGTATGTATGTATGTATGTATGTATGTATGTATGTATGTATGTATGTATGTATGTATGTATGTATATATATGTATGTATGTATGGAGGTATGTATGTATGTATGTATGTATGTATGTATGTATGTATGTATGTATGTATGTATGTATGTATGAATGTATGTATGTATGTATGTATGGATGCATGTATGTATGTATGTATGTATGTATGTATGTATGTATGTATGTATGAATGTATGTATGTATGTATGTATGTATGTATGTATGTATGTATGTATGTATGTATGTAT